>JALIGW010000008.1:9150000-9250000 GCA_023053685.1 Diadophis punctatus similis
AAAAAGATATTGTAGTAGTCTTCAGCAGTATTACAGCCAGAGAATAATGTTTGCCAATCAAGAGATGAGAGGTCGGCATCTATGATATCATAGTTGGCTTTTTTTAAGTTGTAATTGGTTATCCTATTATTATGGTGATTTTTGTAAGGACGTATATTGAGAAAAAGTCAATCATGCTGTGATCACTGTTGGAAAAGGACTCTTTTATTTGTAGTCCATAAATTGAGTATGAACTGTTGCAGAAGATGAGATCAAGACAATTGCTGAGTCTAGTATTGTTTGTAACTAGTTGTTCTAGTCCTAGATTGGTAATAGCAATTTCAGTTTCAATTGGTAATAGCAATTTTCAATTTCAGGCAATGCAAACTCTGCTGAATTCCAAGGTTTGCTTTTTGGCACACTACATTAATAGCAGCTTTAGATTGCCAACTGAAGTCAACTATACATGGCAAGTCTATATTTCTTTTTTTAAATGTATGAAAAAACATTTTATCCCTCATTTTCCCTTCAGAGACTTTCAGACTGAATCTTGTATATGTTAGATGCCCTGTCATGTGCAGAATTATTAATTATGAAACCATCATTGAAAATGATGAAAATAAATGATCCTTGCATTACTCTTTGCTTATAAAAGTGACATCCTGGTGCTTAATAGAGACTGTCATGAACTGTTTATGAAGATAAATCATTGAGCTGCACAAATCATGAGATGAATTGTAATAAATCAGTCATCAGCTTGTCCCAAAGGATCTTGTGACACTGTCAGTTAAACATGGGTAAGCACAAGTTAGTTTTTAATCCAACAGAGACATTGTTGTCATTGACAAACTCTACCACATTTGTAGCATGGAAATTTATAGGGAACTTTTAACAGAAAACAGCAGCATTAGAAAGTCTGTTCCCATGTAGAACTTTGGAACTTCATTTTGCCCTTCATCATTTGTCAATCTGTTACTCAGAAGGGGGGGGAAAACCCAAAAATCCTATTTTATTAAGCCTGAGTGGTCCCATAAAAATGTTCCAATGTATAGAAAAGTTAATGTAGCTGTGCTTAGGTTTCTCCCTCATCAATGCACAGTATTTCTGAAAATAAATGTGCTATTCTGAAATCTACAGTGAGTTTGCACATTGGGATAAAAGTGGTTTTGAAGACTCAACATGTGTTTTCTTCATTTATTGCTATATAGATTTTCAAGGCTTCTAAAATTTTTAAAAGAGTACAAAGTGACCTTTAAATATTGACAGAACTTGTCATAATAATAATTCAATGCTGATGTACTGTAGAATATTTGTTGTGCAGTAATTTACTTGTAAAGGGTTCCAAGTGTGTCCTGCATTACATAAAAATGGAAAGTATAATCACATAATTTATATTTTAAAAATAAAGGTGATTTTTTTCCTGTACCAATTGCTCCCATTTAAACTTTCTTCTGCTCCTTGTACCTCACAAATCTCCCAAATAATGATAAAAGGTTCTGTTAAATCAAAATGAAACCATTCACAGAGTTTCCATAGAAATGTCACACTTTTAGAGCACAGATACTCCTGTGGCATTATTAAAGCTAGTTATGGAAAGCTGTTGAACTGCATGTGAAGAAATCACAATGACCATCTATTTTAATGGGAAAAAAACTGCCAGTACAATCCAGAGAGAGGTTTCTTTTTTAATGCTACAGAATTAATATAGATGTCAATCTCAATGTTCAAGCTTCTTCTCAAACCTGGTAGCACTGGAACAACCACTATTAACTCTATATATACTGCAACCATATTACCCTAACACTGGCATACTTACTGTGTCTTGTTACAAGTTTCTATTCTAAGTGGACCACATCTGCATCATAGGCATCAATATCACAATATCACAAATTAAACAGCTAAATGTGACTTGTTACTTCATTTTCATATCAGAAAATATTTTGCCCACTTCATTTTCTATATCTGTCAGGTCAGCTGTTAATGAGACAGGTTAATGAGACAGATTTCAATATCCATAATATATTACTATGCTAATTTATTTATTTATGTAGTTATTAAACCTGTATGCTGCCCATCTCAACTATTTTTATTTCTTATCCATAGGTGATAGTATATTTTCTTTTTAGCTGTGTAAATAGATAGCTGATAGATCACTGGATAAATCAATATAGTTTTCTTGCAAAGTTTTTTCAGAAGTGGTATCCCATTGTGTCCTTCCTAGGGCTGAGAGAAAATGACTAGTCAAGGTGATCCTGATGGCTTCACGCCCAGTATTAGAGCACTGCATTTGACTTTGGTGAATAATGTTCAAATCCGAATTGGAATCTATCTGACAATAGGGGTCCTTGGGAAAAGATCCCCTAACATGTCACATGCCTACCTCAAAGACAAGACTGACATGGATTAGGGGGAGTCTTGCTTGGACATCATCTGGGTTATTAAGGTCCATGCCAGATGCTGAGAACCAAGACAATCTGACAATAAGTAGGCTACTAGAACAAGCTATGTATAAAGATGACAAGAGAACCTGGAATTGATGAAATGCTACTACAGTAATAGACCTAATGAGCGGGGATATATGAAATGTATGAGGGAACTATGATAGAAACCTGCATCCATACTCACTCAGAACCAGGGAATTATCCAACACTTCAACATAGTGAAGAGGAAGTTGCTCTCACAACTTCCGACCAGCTACATATTACATCATGGACTCAATAAGAGATGAAAGAACACTGGATGTTGTTCTAGATGCCTAAAGTTAGAATATCATTGCTAGCTCCTCCATTATAGAGCACAGCAGCTGATATAAGACATAATATCATGTATAAACTAGCAAAAATATAGTAATAGATTTCTCAGAGAATCCTTATGACCACCATAACTCAAACCAATTAACTGATATGTGCTACATCCACTGGAAATATTTGGTTCTATGGTAAAGAAGAACAACCGTATTCCCCTCCCCCCATAGAAAATAATGCTAGAGGCTAAGATCAAGAAAAATTAAATAGAGGTTAGTTAACTGCTGGAATTGCAAAAGAGTGTGAAGATTAAGATAAGAAATTGAAAAAAATACAAGGGCCTGACTTCATCTGAAACCCTAGAGAACACTAAATGAAGGCTCACAGCACTGGCTACCAAGATAAGGAGATACACAAGAGAAGCAGAGGTTAAGAAGATAAATACCTTCCAAAGAACAACCCAAAGTGTATTCTCAACTGCAGTGCAACAATTCAAAAATAGCAGAATGGCCAACAATAGAAACCAATTCTATATCTACATTCTTGGTGACCCAAGTGATGCTGTGGCTGCCCTCTTACAATGTCTGAAGGTTGTGAAAGCCTGAATGGGGACAACAGGCTTTGACTGAACTCTGGCAATTCTGGCTTTGGATACATGGGGTTCTGGGATCTGGGACATTGTCATCTTTGACTTGGCTTCCATCAGCCCAATTATTCTACCACAAACAGATCCAGTCCTTAACTTGGGGGTTCTCCTGGACTTGCAACTCCTGCTCGAGGAGCAGGTAAAAGTCGTGGCTGGAGAGCCTTTGCCCAACTTCATGTTGTGCTCCAGTTGTGGCCATGCCTGGATCAGGATTCCCTGGACTCAGTTGTTCAGTCCTAGTTATCACATGCTTGGACTCTTGTAATGCACTCTACATGGGGCTACCTTTGAAGAGTATTCAGAGGTTGCAGCTGGTATAGAGTGTGGCAGGTTTGAGAGCCACAAAAATGGCTCCTGTAATACCACTGTTCCGTGAGCTGCATTGGTTACCAGTCTGCTTCCAAGCACAATTCAAGGTATTGGTGATCATCTTTAAAATCCTTCATGGCATGGGTCCAGTTACTTGAGGGACTGTCACAACCCACTGGGATTGGCCCTTCCCACTTGCGCCAGCAGAGGAGCATGCGGTGCGTCCCATCAATCCAATTATTCTGGATGGAGGGGTCCAGGAGGAGGGCTTTCTCTGCTGTTGCGTCTGACCTCTGGAACATCTTGCCTCCTCAATGTGAAGTTGGCCCCAATCATCCTATCCTTTCATGAGGGTTTAAAGACCTGGCTCTGCCAGTTGGCCTAGGCCCCAATGGGGGAACAGCACAGTGGAGGTGGTTGATCAAGTAACAACAGATACCACCTATCCCCCATTCCACCCTCCCCATGTGTCCTTAGATTTTAATTGTTGGTTTTAATTTATTTATGTTTTAATGTAGATGTTTTTATGACTATAAGCCTCCCAGAGTTACTTATGATAAGATAGGTGGCCAACAAATTTTATAAAATAAATAAATAAATAAAAATAAAAGCCAAGCACCAGACCCATAGACACAAGAGTCTATTACCCTATGCAGAACACTCTGCAGAGAGACCTCAGAGGCAGTCCCATACCTGGTATAATGTAAGATGCAACCAGGAGCAATGCACAGTCAATCGCACAACCCAGGATCTGCCACTTTGTAGCACATATATGCACAATATATGGACTAGACCCTGCCGAGTCCAGATAGAAGATTCTACAGAAGATCACAGAGAATAATACAACTAAGATCCTGTGTGACTTGCAGATCCAGGTGGGCAGGCAGATCAACCAGACCAGACCAATCAACCAGACCTTGTGATAATAGACTAGAAGCAGAAGGCAACTGTTGTCATAAGTGTAATGATACCAAGTAACAGCAACATCAGGAAAAAGGAATATGAAAAGCTGAAAAAAAGTACCAGGCCTGAAGGTGGAACTAGAGAATTTATGAAAAGTTTCGGCCAAAGTGGTCGCAAAGGTGCAATGGGCACTAAGGACTGTAACTCATAAGCTGGGAAAGTAGTTCCAACAGATCCTAGGAATAGCATCAGAGCTCTCTGTCCAGAAAAGTACAGTGTTAAAAAACAGTTAAGGTACTGTACAGAACCCTCAAATTCCCATGCTTCTGATAGAGAATCCGAGATTGAGGATAATACATTTCATCCATAGTGGTGAGAATTTTAATTTTATATATTCATTCTTGAATAATTATTTCTGAAGAAAACTTACCTAAAAGAAAAACATATCTTTTATTTGAACATACTCAAATACAATTGTACTCAAATACAATTTAGAGACATCGGGAACCATCTATATTTGTCTGTGTATAGTAATTTGTTTAACTGGTCTATGAAGACTATATTTGAAACCGACCATTGGAAAGATGTTGCTATTATTCCCTTGTACAAAGAGAAAGATATCAAGAAAGAATACAAAAATTACTTAGGAATTAGTTTGTTAAATGTGCCTGGAAAGGTACTTGGCATAATTTTCATTGCAAGAGTATGAGATGTGATAATGAACAAAATTAGAGAAATGTGATGAGGTTCTATTCAGGAGCAGAGGTGTGCAGACCAGAGGTTAGCTCTTCAACATAGAAATGTATGATGTGCAAAAGAAAATTTATTGCATCTTCATTGATTCCTGATAAAGATACAGATATCTGAAATGTTTTGTGCATACTATATATGGAGTTGAAAGTTGCTTGCTGAGTGATATATTATGAAACTAGATACATAAGAAAATAAATAGAATTGTTCAGTACTCAGTGGAGAACAAATCAAGCTTGGTGTCTCCTGGGCTTATTAAGGTATTTATAGATAAATGTATAAAGATACTTGTAATATTTTTTTAAATTTTTTGTTTATGTCCAATTATTTGAAATTACCTAGACAAGTTCTTGCAGTTTCTAGAAGTATTTTACCATTGCCTTCTTCTAGGGCTGAGAAACGATGACTGGCCCAAGATCTTTCAGCTGGCTTTGTGTCAAGACTAGACAAGACTAGAACTCAGAGTCTCCCAGTTTGTAGCCTGATGTTTTAACTAATACACCAACCTGACCCCCATAGTAATACTAGAGGTTTTGGGTACATGAATGTACATATATAAATTTATATATAGATGCTGCTGCATTTTTGGCTGAGAATCTGAATGATTTGCAGCAGATGTTAGATGCACTTTGAAGAAAAGAAGAATAAATTGTTATACTAACTCAGAAAAAGTGTCCTCTAAGGCTATCATGAATTGAAATTGCAAAGCATTTAATGATATGAAACTAAGCAAGGTAATGCAAAAAAATAAAACCAGGAACACATATCTGTATTGGGGCTTTGATTTCTGGTATGTTGTACTAGACAAATCTTTTATGTGTATAAGGCTTAATTCTTGGCTGAAGTAAAACAAACATTCTTGTTGAGCATTCTGTCAAGTAAGCCTGTTACTAGATAAGAGGTTAAGGACAGTTGAAATGTACAACTTGCTTGTAATAGATTGATTTGTCCTCTGTTACTTCCACCATTGTAGAACAAGAACCCTTCCTGTTTATGTGTGATTAATCTATTAATCTTTTATGCAAGACAGAAAAGCGGAATAGATCAGCAAACTTCAGGGATTTTTTTGTAAACTAAGAGGAGTCACTCATTTAAATTTGCCATGGTCCTTTTGATATTTCCTGAGGATATAGTGCTGTGTTTCTCTTTACATAGCTGTGGTCTGTATGTTTGACACTTTGATAGTTTAAAATCTTTCATTTTCACAGTATTTTCATTTTTGATATTTCAGTATATTAGATGTGAGTTTGTGCTTGGATGTGAATTTGGCAACAATATCATTGTATGAAATCATAGAATAGTGCCTTATGCCTAAATAGATTACTGACTACAGAAATATGATTTTGCAACCTGTATTTGCCAACTTAAATCCAGCTATAAAATATGATATCCATCACAGCAAATGAAGAAAAAGAAATCAAAAACACACAAGCTGGAATTTGTTTTTACATCTTGTTCTTCTCTTAGACAAAGAAGAAACAAACTGAAAAAGACTCATTGGGACAAATGATAAATTTATAATCAAATTATAATCCTTTTAACAAAACGCTGGTGCATTTAGCTAAGTACTTGGTCTCTGTGGCCTTTGAGAGTTTCAGAGAGGAATATTTTCCAATGCTACTTGGTATGATCCAATATTAAATCTGGGATCCTCTATATATTTTCTGCCTTGTATTTCCCATTTCCTCAGTGTTCTCAAAAGTTCTTAGAGCTACTTGTGCTTTTTACTATAAATTCACCTTAAAATACTGAAAATGTGAATCTTCTGAAGCTTTGTAGGCCTCCAAAGTGCTCCCTCCCTCCCTCTCTCTGTCTCTCCCTCCCTCCCTCTCTAGATATTCAATCTAAGAGTAATTACCACACAAGGAATGGCATTTTGTTTCCATTTGATGCAAATTCAGATGTTTTCAAACATTCTAATGCTTGTCCTAGATCCTATGTCCCCTGATAATTATCCATTACCGGTGTATATGTATAAAAGTCAGAATTATTGCAAAAGAAAGACCTCATTAAGAAGAAAGAAGAGATACATATTCATGAACATACATGTAAGATACATATTCAAGAGTGTGGTTGCGCAATGGTTAGAATGCAGTATTGCAGGCTAATTCTGCTGACTGCCGACTGCTGGCAGTTCAGCAGTTTGAGTCTCATCGGCTCAAGATTGACTCAGCCTTCCATTCTTCTGAAGTTGGTAAAATGAGGACCAAAAATTGTTGGAGGCAATATTCTGAATCTGTAAACGACTTAGAGAAGGCTGTAAAGCATCGTGAAGTGGTATATAAGCCTAAATGCTTATTGCTTTGAAGCAGAAGCTGCTTTAAGGAGAGTCAAAACACTCAGGATAGCAGCTATGAACCTTATGATAAAAATTCCCTACTATAATTAGGACAATTTAGCAATTCATTTAAAAATAAGGACATGACTTTGATGAAACAGTCACAGCCACCATCTTGATTTTTTTTATTCACACTGTAGAAAACCCTGGCAATTTGCAACATAAAGTGTTTCAAATTCTTTGGCTAAGAAGGACATTGGGTCTATAAAGAAAAAAAAAGCAATTAAATTGAAATTAAATCTTACACCCTAATAACTCTTGTTTCTCATTTTGTGTATATTTTTAGATGTATGTGTCATAAACATGAAAATCAGAAATGTGTTTTATTAAAATATCTTTCTTTAAGCATTCCACAAATAGCACTGTTTTTAATAATTAATGCTACAGTTCCAATTTTGTAGACTCTGTGTGTGGCTGGGTATGAATTAAATATTGTACTACTTATAATGAGAGGCAAGTCAAATACATTTATCTCTGTATTCAGTTCCAAATTTGGTCTAGTATATTTCACTTTACTTTGATGGTTGTGCTCTTAATACAGTCATTCAACATTCATCTTCTGTACCTAGATATAGCTGAAAACTATTGCATTAGTATTTCCATCTGTTGCTCTAATTTCAGCTTGTTTCCTGAGGCAGAGCAAGGGATGAATTTGACACAAAATAGATGTGAATAAGCATACCTTGTATTTCTAAGGGATGTTGATTAAGAACAAAAAATAATAAGTAAACTACAGTAAGAGAAGAGTACAGCAGCTGTAGAACAGCAAAATGGTCACATTTTGTAGCTATGATGCATGTCTCTAGCATAGTTCTCCTCTGTTAGATATATAATCATTATAATCAGTATGATTTTTATGTGGAATACTGAGTATTTGATATTGCGGGGAGGACCCCATCTAAGATCTGAATGTATTGCCTTCTGACAGACATATAATTTAAAAGAGCAAATGATATATAACCCCATATTGTTTCTACAATCATTAGATGAATAAGTGGCAAAGGAGAAAAGGCAGCAGGTCCATTATGGTAGATGCCACTGGATTAAACAAGTCAAAGATCAGTATGTGTTTTGATGGCAAATCACCAATTAAAGGCTAGCTGTATTCAGGCCAATAAAATCTTTGCAAAATTAGTTTATTAGTTACAAGTAAAACAAAGTAATCGCTTTGAAATGCAGAATTTGTTTTTAGAAATCCAGAACTTACTTCTATTTTGTTTGTTAAGAACAAGAAATATTTGACAAACACATTTTCAATATAGTCAAATATTAAAAATTGGTATGAAAGTGAAAAATGCATTTCCAAAAATAAGCCAATCCCAATTATTGAGTACTGTGATACATTTTTGAGATGACACTGATTGTCAAATTTCATTAAAAAAAACCCCAACCTTCCAGACCATCTGCTATCATGGTATACTATAGTTCTATATAGCCATTTTATAAGATAATGAAGTTCCTAACAATTTATAGCCTGGATAATTATGTTACAGATAGTCAGATGCTGCTGCTCATACTACCAATGTATATAGTGACCATTGCTGAAAGATATCTGAACAAAGATTTACATTCCTACCAGAATGTAGGAATTTTAACCTAGTGTCTTTAACCTCTATAACAAACCAGCTTTTAGATTTTGACATACCAGCCTTATATTTAAGAATTTGTCTTGTAACCATAAATAATAGTTTTAGGAACGTGAGTAGAGTAGTAGAGGAGCATTGTACTGTATCTTTATATCCTTTGTTCAAATCACTTAATTTTCCAGGCTGCATGCTGGGGATAGAATGTACTTCTCCCTCCTTTCACTTTCTTTCCTTCCCCCCTCCTCTGTCAAAGGGTGTAATAATTAGGAAACAAGCATGGTCTTTATAGAATTCACAACACACAATCATTTTTCTTTTTGAAATATCGGCAAAATCTGAACGGAGAAATTGACAACATTTCCAATAACTCAGGAGACTTACTCTGTGGTAAAAAGCACTTCCCTGGCTATGCAGCCATGCACTAATAATAATAATTAAAAAAAAAACTCTCAGGAGATTTTCTTCAAAATAATGACCAATATTATAAAGAAAGCAAAGCAGATTGTGATCATTTCAAATCTAGCAATGTCATTATTATTATACAATAATTAGAATGTTTAAGAGATATATATCCATTATATACAATGATCTGTTTGTTCTATATACATCTAGTGACAATGAAACAATAATTTATTTTAGAAAGTTATGATAGGACACTGGATCTTTTAGTACTTATTGTTTACAACTAGTTTGCAAGTTTCAGTTATTTGGAGATGAAGAGAGGGTTAGTTAATATGCTGTTTCATTATTAATTAAACAGATACACACTAGGAGGAAAAGATATAAATAAATATTACAAAGGAATTTATTACTACCCTAGGTTAAAACAAACAAACATTGTAACAGCAAGATGGCGTTACCTATTAATCTTTCAATCATTATTTGACTTCCATGAAAGTATACTAGAGGAGGAAAGAAGCTAAAGAGAAGATTTGGATTTTTTTTTTAATATTTCCCCAAACCAGACTGGAAGTAAGTGGTTATATACGTTATACTATTCATTTCTCTCAGAGAAAAAAAAATCATACCTGGGAATGGGGATAGGAACCATGCAATGGGGATGTTAATGGGGAAATATTGATGAGATTTGCTGATTTATTTGGAAATAAGAACAAAATTTTATGTAGTTTAGATTAAAAATCTCAGATTATTCCTGGAAATCACAAATTCATCCTTAAGAAAATGAGTGATCCTCTTTTCATAAAGTTTAAATTCTCCATAAGGATGGACTCCTTCCCCCTAATCCCAGTATTCCAAGCAGTTCTTCAAACCATGGCTGATTTAGAGAGAATTGAATGACAAATAAGATATGGCTGAAATTCTATTTTGAATTTAAGGTACAACAAAGGAGGAGAAATCTTCTTGGAAATTCCAATTATTATTGGGATTATGCCAATTATTTTAAGTATAGTATTTAAACCCCAGAAATGCATTTTGTAGGTATATCTTTAAAATATATAAGGTTCTTATAAATGCTTAATAATTTGCTCTCTGATAAACAAGAAAAACCTTTGTCACCAACATTTATCCAGACTTGGTTGCTCAGTTCACCTGTCTCGCAAATTTTCAGAAAATTTAATAACTGGCTCTCCAGTACCTAAGTGAACATGCATTTGCAAACTCATTGTAAACTGTCCAGTTGATGAATCCAGAAAAAGAAATTCCTGGGATATTATTTTACCAAGAGTGTAAACTTTATTGAATAAATTCACATTGGCATAGAAGAAGCAAAACCAGCTCGGAGCTTCCTGGTCAAACGCACACATACCGGTAGTTAATTTCCCCTTTCCTCATGTCCATTACCTACAGTCCATTACATCCACCAATCACTTCTGTTCATTTTATTTTGGGAACCAGTGGATCACACTGTGGCATCTGTTCTGGGTGTCCTTGGGGGGGGGGATGTCTCATGGGAACCAACAATGCTTGGAGGCCATTCCCTCCAAGGATTATATTCCAATCCACCCTCACCCATTCTTTGTCAAGCTGCAAGCAAAGCTGAATATAGGTGAAGGTTCAAGCCAGTGTTGACAGTCATGCATCATAGATATTCATGCAACAGATATAAGCCCTACTTAGTACATAACTACTATTTATTTAGTAGCAAAGCAAATACTGTGTATAAAATTGTCTTCACGTTCAATGGAGGCTTTATGAATGAAAGCACTATAACAAAATTCACACAATATGAATCAGTTCTGCTATATTTTCATGTAATTGTTCAGGGGAATAATAAATTTTCAAGGACAGTAGAAGTCAAGAAAGCAGATATATAGAGGATTTGTTAATATTTGCTGTAACCAGCAAGTTTTACATTTCCAGCATAAGCCATTAATGGAAGCTGATGCTGCATGTTCTATAAATGAATGTTCTTTGGAATTACAATGATTACAGGAATAAACCATCCATATGTAAGGTGAAGTACAAGTTATGTAACATAAGGCAGACAAATGCTGATTATTAATTTAATCATGAACATGAACAGACAGATCATATATATTTTATATGTAATTCAAAACTTTATAATTTATAGATAGCTTATAATTTTATAAATTAAATATATTTCTCTCATTAGAGAAGGAAAATAACCCACATTTTTCATTTTCTATAATGTGCTTGGAAAACTCATGAATAAAATAGCAAATAAATAAAACACATGTATTTTTAGGTCAGAGCCATACCAATTAAAATTTTTCCATCTAAGTTAAATCTCCCTCATGTTATTAAAGTTATGCATATAGTCTTATGTGAGATACTCACTATTATTTTCAAGCAAAAAGAACAACATAATTGGCAAAGAAGTTCGTTTATACTAAAGGTCCCCCTCCACTATTATTTAATTTTCCTCTTTTCCTTTTCCATATTTGAACTCAGAAATATTCTCTTTGGGTATAAGGGTTGACTATGGTAGAAGGCCTTGATATAACCCAATAAATATATCCTATAGATAATATCTGCAGCCAAAAAATATTGTTATTCTAGTTATTACCTTTTTATGAGATACATTAGTATTCATGGAACAATTGCTTGTGAAGTCTTAGGATTTAATTTGCTTATCATGCAGAGGCAAAGTGATCAGTGTCCTGGGAATGGCCAGTTGGTTCAGGATATTTCATGGAATTACTTGTATCAAATTAAATGACAATAAATAATAGGAAGAAGTAGGATCAGAAACAAAAATAAGAACATGAATGTTTCCAGCAGGGCAAAAAGTAGCAATAGCATGGAACACAATTATTTTCTCATTCTCAAGATTATAATGGAGCTATATGTTACCAGGGTTACTGGATCTGGACTGAAAAAAATCTGGACAAGCACTAGTTGGGAAGAAAGAGAATTATCATGTTGCCATCTAGTGGTTATCCTTATTTTTGCACTCAAAATCTGGTAGCAAGCTAAATGGCATTGCCAGAAAGCTCATTGCATGAGAATATTAGTAAGGTGACCAACTTTTTTACAATGAAAAGGAGGACAAATAAATTGAAAAAAAATATCGTAAATAAAACATTTTATTCATTGCAATAATAATATGATATATGCATAATAAAAACATTTGTAACATTTTATATTGTAATTATGCTTACATGCCTGTTAATTATTATTTAAATGAGTACTTTTCCATTGAATTAATATTTTTTGTCAATGTATTAATATTTTTTGTCAATGTCAAGGCCTTGGGGAAGGGTCTCGTGGCCTGCCCCGCCCCATCCCCTGCCCGAAACCCCAAACTCTGCCCCACCATGAGACGCACCACTTACTGGAGTTTTGCAGCTCCGTAGTCTCCCGGCTTGTCTGTTTAGGAAAAAAACTTTGCATAGTACAGAAACTCTTCTCGCGAGGCCCTGTGCGCAATGAGCACTGGCGGGGTTGGTGGGAGAACAGTGCTGCACTTTTACACAGGGGCAACCCTGGCTCTGGCTTTCCTACCCGGCCCCCTCGAATCCCCTTTCCTCCCAGGGTGGGAACGCAAGGCCCGGCTGTTCTCACCTGCGGGGGGCTCCTCCTCCCTTTCTCCCGTGCCCAGCAGAGCCCAGAGCAGGATCCCGCCGGGCAGAAGAAGCATGATGGCCAAAAAAGCCCCAGCCACTTCTCCCCCGGAAAAGAGGCAGGGAGGGCCACCCGCAGCCCTCCCCGCGCATGGAGATCCCGGGAGATTCCATGCAGCCAAAAGCAGAAGCAGCAGAAGTCCTTCTTTATTTCCCCCAAACTTCGGCTGTTGCGGGAGAGGATTCTGGTCGGTCTTCACCCTATGGCTTCTGCCTGTCCAGAGGAGCCAAGCTAGACCCGCTGGGTGTGTGCGCACCCGCCTCTCGCTTGCTTTCACTCTCGCTGTCACGGCTGGGAGCCGTTCTTTCTGCGGCGGGCGAGTGAGGCGGCGGCGGCAGTGGGAGGCAGAGGATGGCGAGGGGGTGGCATTGGGAGGCAGAGCCGAAGGGGCTTGCTCTCACTCTTCCGGCCGAAAGCTGCTCTTTGTGTGGCGGGCGAGCAAGCAAGGGAGGCGAGGGGCGGCAGCGGGGGTGGCAGCAGCAGCGGGAGGCAGCAGGAGGCGGCATTGGGAGGCAGAGCCGAAGGGACTTGCTCTCGCTGTAGTGGCCGGGAGCTGCTCTTTGTGTGGTGGGCGAGCGAGCAAGGGAGGCATGGGGCGGCAGCGGCAGCAGCGGGAGGCGGCATTGGGAGGCAGAGCTGAAGGGACTTGCTCTCACTGTAGCAGCTGGGAGCTGCTCTTTGTGTGGTGGGCGAGCGAGCAAGGGAGGCACGGGGCGGCAGAGGGAGGCGGCATTGGGAGGCAGAGCCAAAGGGACTTGCTCTCGCTCTCCCAGCCGGGAGTTGCTCTTTCTGCAGTGGGAACTCTTTGGCCAGGAGAGAGAGAGAGAGAGAAAGTGAGAGGTGGTTACGTGCACCCCCCGCGGCACTGGCTCGGCTGTTCTGGGCTGTTTCCGGCAGTGTTTTGAAACTCGCTCCTGCCAGCAGTGACGCAGGGATGCGGAGCGCATGTGTCTCATAATCACGTCTTATACAGCACTGTACCAAGCCTTGACGAATCATCATGTCAAATACAAATACGTCACATAACGCGCAACAGATTAGTCTTCAAATATCGAAAAGGAGGACATGTAGGAGGACACTTTTCGAGGGAGGACAGAACTTACAAAAGAAGGACTGTCCTCCCTAAAGGAGGACAGTTGGTCATCTTAATATTACAGACAATTATAATTGTTCCCAAGGAAATTGCAATTGTCTTAGAAATAAATATGCTTTCATTGTCCCATATAACCACTCTAAACAGTAAATGAAATAGTTTATCTCCTTGGCCATTTAAACAGTTTACTTTGAAAAAGTATTGTAGACAAAAGTGAGCCTAGATCATTCTTGGAAAAAAAGGTAAAGTAAAAGTCTAAGAGAGAGAAAATGAAGAGAGATACATAGGAAGGTGAACCAAGTGAAAAAGAAGCTCAGGGAAAACTTTCATTAAGCTTAAAAAAAGGTCAAGCTCTAGTTCATTTATTGCAGGGTGTCAAACTGGATTTATTCGAGGGCCGGATCAGCATTGTAGTTGTCCTCCAAAGACAAGCCAGTGAGGAGAGATTGGATGGATGCCGGACAGGATGGATGCTTCCTGCAGCACTCTGCCAGCCAAAATGGGGCGTGGGGAGGCTGCGCATGGCCACCGCACCCCGTTTTCACTAGCATAGGCATTGCGGGCCTTTGCTATTTCCAGGCCAGCCCCACAGGCCAGATCTAAGCACCCAGCGGGCTGGATCCGGCCCACAGGTCTTGAGTATGACACCCTGATCTATTGTGATGAGCAAACCTTCATAAACTGAGTCAACAAAAACAATAAAATTGGCTGATAAGATTTATATTTATGAAACCTGCATTTTTAAAAATGATAACAAAGTAGAAGTTGGATGCTAAGGTGTTAATCCTAAAATCAATTTCTTTTCAACAGCCAAAGTTTGTAGTTTTTATATGCTAGGATAATTTTCAAAATGTATTTCCCTCCTTCAGTATCATGGTGCTCTATTGTTGTCTTGCACAATTGGAAGGCACATGAGGCATAAATTGAACTTGAAAATGATATGGACTCTTTTTTCTTCCTTAATGAGCTGTAGCAAAACTAATGGAAAGTATCTTCCTTCTGTCTTAGAATCTGAAGACTCAAAGTACCATGCTGCTTCTGCTGCAAGTTTCAATTTGACTCTAGAGGTTTTGCTCAGTGAAGCAGCTAAAATAAGGGGAAAATATTGAAAAATTTATTGATTTTTCTTTGTGGTTTGATTCATATTTTATTTGATTGTACTAATGCATATTAAGAATCATTTTGAGGCAGGACGTAAAAGTGAAACCAGTCATAAAATGAGACAAAAGAAAGTCATTAAGTAAAACAAGAGGCCATAAACGGGGTTGGACTAGATGACCTATAGAGCCCCTTCTAGCACTAATATTAAAGAAGCCTTACAATACAGAAAAGCCTCTGTGCTGGAAGATTACAAAGAGGAAGTACGAGGGTGAGTCAAAAAGTAATGCCATTTTCTTTAGGACAGGTATAATTACCAGCACAGGAACATGTAGCATACATCAAAATGAAGCTGGTCCTCTGTGGATCACATCCCTACTTCTCAACATAGTCACCGTTTCTCTCAATAGCAATGTTCCACTTCCGAATGAGAGCATGTATCCCTGCCTCGTAAAATTCTGTTGACTGTTCTTTGAGCCACTTCTTCACTGCAGTTTTAACTTCCTCGTCACTGGAATAATGTTTGCCTCTCAAACCCTCTTTCATGGGGCCGAAGAGATGATAGTCTGAAGGTGCTAAATCTGATGATACGAGGCAAACATTATTCCAGTGTCGAGGAAGTGAAAACTGCAGTGAAGAAGTGGCTCAAAGAACAGTCAACAGAATTTTACGAGGTAGGGATACATGCTCTCATTCGAAGGTGGAACATTGCTATTGAGAGAAACGGTGACTATGTTGAGAAGTAGGGATGTGATCCACAGAGGACCAGCTTCATTTTGATGTATGCTACATGTTCCTATGTTGGTAATTATACCTATCCTAAAGAAAATGGTGTTACGTTTTGACTCACCCTCGTAGCTAGGCTTTCCGAGAATCAGCTGGCCACAAACAGCTACACAGGAAGTTTAGAAAACTAGGGAGGTCTAAGTGAAACTTGGGTCCCATATAAGGAAACCAAGACAGTTTTAGTATACGTGTCAAAGTTAGAGCAGAACTAGAGTACTGCATCCAGTTCTGGTCACCACACTATAAAAAAGACATTGAAGCTCTAGAGAAAGTGCAGAGGAGAGCAACTAGGATGATAAGGTGACTGGAAACTGAAACATACAAAGAGCAGTTGCAGGAACTGAGCTTGGCTAGTCTAGCGAAGAGAAGGACCAGTGGTGACATGATAACAGTGTTCCAATACTTGAGGGGCTGCCACAGAGAGGAGGGGATTAGGCTGTTTTCCAAAGCACCAGAAGGCCAGACAAGGAATAATGGATGGAAACTGACCAAAGAGATATTCAACCTGGAAATAAGGAGGAACTTTCTGACAGTGAGAGCGATCAACCAGTGGAACAGCTTGCCTGCGGAGGTTGTGAGAGCTCCAACACTTGAGACTTTCAAAAGGAGATTGGACTGCCACTTATCCGAAATGGTGTAGGGACTCCTGCTTGAGCGGGGGGTTGGACTAGATGACCTACAAGGTCCCTTCTAACTCTAATAATAATCTAATCTAAATCTAAATCAAAGCACATGTTATCTTAACTTCTTAATATGGTAAAAGGCTGATCTATAATGTAAAGCCAATCTACGTGTCTTTGTAACTGTGGAAAAAGTATAAAGTTGCTTGCTTTTCTATAAGAAATTGTTCAGTTCAGAATCTCAAATTCTGTATCCTACATGTGCTAACTGAACCTTATCTGTTCAGATAATAATAAAAGCTTATCTTGGTCTCCTGTGGACTGGAATTTCTTCCTGTTCTGCATCAATTTGACCCAACTCTTAAGACTTCTAGCTATGGTAATAAACCACCAGAGGTGGTTTTGTGTTGGTTTTTGCTGCAATTATATTCTCTTGGGGTTCAGCAATTCATTACAGAAACAAATTCCTGCAATCCTATGCTCCTCGAACAGCTTTTCAGGCAAATATAAATATAATCAAATATGATTTAGCGCAGGTGTGTCCAATCTGTGGCCCAGAGGCCACACGGATACCTAATAAAGTGGTCACACAAGATAATAAAAAAATGTAAAATAATAAAGGAAGTTTGTTATTTATATAGATTATATTACATATTTGATATGTGGCTCAAGACAATTTCTGTTCACTCAGTGCAGTCCAGGCAAGGCAAAGGATTGGACAACCATGATTTAGAACATGCTGCTCTGACTGCATCTGTTGCATAAAAACAGCAAGGGGGATTTTCCCCACTATTTTCTCATCCCCAATTAGCCACTCAGATATCTCATGTGATCCAGAGACTTTTAATATCATTCTTTTCAAATGGTTTTGAATCCCAAATACTTATTTCTATTCATTTGTAAGGCACTTACAAGTGCTGATTTGGATGGCATATCGATGCAATCAAATCAGGCAGTTGCAACATAATCTGGCCCTGCAGGAAAGTAACATCAAGTTTGTGCCCTCTGATTGCTCTCTGGTTCGTGTGTCACATAAACCCACATATAAACATCCTTAGGAAGATATGACATATTTGCCTATGGAGATTCTTAGTCATTCAGGTCGTGATCACCCCAAAGGCGCTTTTTCAAAAGGCAACTGGACTTTCTTTGTTTTTCCTTGAATACCTTTCACTTCTTATCCAAGAAGCTTCTTTAGTCAGAACTGAAGAAGCTTCTTGGATGAGAAGTGAAAGGTAGTCAAGGAAAAACAAAGAAAGTCCAGTTGCCTTTTGAAAAAGCATCTTTGGAACCTATGATACAGTATATGTGATTGATGGATTGGCTGTGGATTGGCAAAAAGGTTGTTGACAGAGTTACCGAGGATCCTGGAGGAGGTTGGTTATCTGGACACATTTCAGTTGCGATTCAGGACAAAATTCAGTATATTGATTGCAATTGTTGGTGACCCATGGGACAGTTGATATAACAGTCATTGGTCTCATTCAAGATGGTGATGTGTCTGCATATAGATAGGAGTTGAACAACTGGTCCTGTGGTGCAGCAGGAACAGGCTAGAGATGAATATGCTTAAAACTGTAGAGATGAGAATGGATTTTAGGAGGTGCCCTTATATTCCACCATGTATTATTTTATTTAACAGATCAATATCAGCAGTAGAGTCCTTCAGGTTTTGGGTCTATAATTTTCCAGGATTTGAAATGGACACCCAACATTAGAACTATAATTAAAAAGGCACAACAATGTTTTTCCTGTGTCAATTCAGGAAGTTCAGACTGCCATGGGAGTTGTTGATAACATTTTACAGAGAAATTATTGAGTCTATCATTTGTATTTCTATAACTGTATGATTTAGTACAGCACCCAAACAGGATAAATACAGACTTCAACAAATAGGACTGTAGAAAAGACAATTGAAACCAGCCTGCCTTCCATAGAAGATCTCTACATTGCCTGGGTCAGAAGAAGGGTTGAGAAAATATCTACAGACTCATCACATACAGGACCTAAACCATTTCAATTTCCCTTGGGACACACTGTAAGGCATTGCATACCATTGCATGCCAAAATCACTAGACACAGGGGCATTTTTTCCCCTTGAGCCATCGCTTTCACAGTTACTGTCTAACTCTCACAGTACTGTCTAATGTCTATACACTGTATGTATGTACCCTTATGTATCTGTTATGGCTGTATAACAGTATTACTATTTTCCTTCTTATATTACTATCCCCCTTCTTCTTCTTCTTGTTGTTGTTGTTTTTGTTGTTGTTGTTGTTGTTGTTGTTGTTGTTATTATTATTATTATTATTATTATTATTATTATTATTATTATTATTATTATTATTATTATTATTATTATTATTATTATTATTATTATTATTCTGTTGCTTTATATGTACACTGAGAGCTTCTGCACCGGAGACAAATTCCTTGTGTGTCCAATCATATTTGGCCAAATAAAGCTATGCTATGCTATGCTATGCTATGCTATGCTATGCTATGCTATGCTATGCTATGCTATGCTATGCTATGCTATGCTATGCTATGCTATCCTTTCCTATCCTTTCCTATCCTATCCTATCCTATCCTATCCTATCCTATCCTATCCTTGTGCTTTATGATTTGTCAGTGATGCAATTGATCATTTTATCCTTCAGAGCCATCTGTGGAGTTTGAGAGTGGATTGTATTTAGAAGAATAAACTGCCCTGCAAAAGAAAATAAGCTATAGGTTTTTTCCCCCCCTCTGTAGAATTCTTCACTTGTACAGCTTGGGCATAATAGTTGCAGTTTAAATTCTTAAAATAGTTTGAAAACTGAACTATAGTTTTCAAAAGAAAGAAATATAAAAGAAGTCAGGTCAAGTAGAAAGGACGGGGATTTTCTTTAGGTATGACAGAAGATGCTGTCGGAGTGTCACATAATTCAACATGGAACAGAAGAGGCAACAGCTAGAAGAACAATCAGCCAGAAGATCCATGATGCAGGCTAAAACCTGGGAAGGTTCCTGAGGCAGTTGAAGCCAAAGAAAGAGTCAGAAAAAGGAGTCAGAAAACTTTAAAGTGCAGCCCTGGTAGAAATGAAAGTCCAAATGGCCCAGCTTCTCAATAACTGAACACGTGTATATGTTAAGAAAATATTACTGTTCCTACAAATGTGCTGAAGATAATAAGTAAGCAAAATTAGATTCCAGGCATTTGTTTTATAAAGTATGGAATAGAAATTTGTTGCTATAATTAGATTTGTTAGAGTGCATATTTGTGTATAATTAGATTTATTTATGTACATGTTTATGCTTGGTCAACACTCATATACAGTCTATCCACTAAAATTCTTTGCACCAAATACATTTTGTTTTTAGTTTGTATAGCAATAAACAACACTATTAACTATGGGTGAATACTTGGCTTTTTTCTAATTTGTGTTTATTTTCCAACAATGTATTATAGTGCTTATCCTTCTTTCTCGAAGCCAGTTCCAGTCATTTTTGGGGGATTGTGTTTTCAAACCCTCATTTGTAAGGTGCTTTAAGACCTGATTTTATATTTAATTTAATTTAATTTAATAGATTTGTATGCCGCCCAACTCCCGAGGGACTCTGGGCGGCTCACAGCATGTCAAATCCATTACAAATAAAAACATTTCCCTCATGTTTAACATTTACATGAAACTACTGAAACAGTCAACTGTCGATTTGGGGGTCTGTCAATATGCATTTGATACCCAATTGGCGATTTCAACCGTCAATTGGCAAAGTAATGTTGTCAGTCATCTGTCCTAGTCTCTGGAGATGGTGGTTCTGGATGAAAACAAATATTCAGGCTCAGTTTTGCCAAATCTGAAGGGTTTTTTTTATTTTTGTGGGGGAGGGGGCTTACCCTCCCCAGACCTGGGAACCTTAAATCTTTATACTTGGATATGTACTTCCACTCAGGATAGTGCAAAATCTGAGCACCTTTTAAATTCATAGCTCCTGCTCCAGCGGCGGGTTGCTCTCTTACCGGTGCCGGTGCGCTGCGCGTGCATCTCCACGCTTCAGGTGCATGCGTGCTTGCTACATATGCGCGCTCCCTCATGTGATTTGGTTTCTGCGCATGTGCAGAAGCAAAATCGCACCAAAATCTCACAAGGGGACGCGTGCGCACGAAATTTTGGCGCAATTTTGCTTCCACACATACGCATGCGCAGAAGCAAAATCGGCCAAAAATTCACTGAAAAATGGCGACACGTGCGATGGACCGGCAGAGAGGGCTCCGAAACAGTCGCGCGCAAATTGAGCAATCGGCCGCTTCCTACCAGAGCTGCGCACTGGACAACTCTGGCAGGAACCCACCTCTGTCCTGCTCATACCATAAAACACGTGGCAGGTGGCAGCTGAGACCAAGAGACCCTTGCACAACTTTATCTGGTGTGCCAACTGTGCCCAATCTGTATCAGAAGTCTCAGATAGTTATTTCTGCCCAGCCAACTCAGCCAACACAATTCCAAGTTATTCAAACCAAGAATTTTGAGCTTAGTAGCATAGGGAATTCTATTGTGTACAGAAGAGTGCAAAACTTTTCATATAAAGTACCTCTGAATCCGCTCGATCGTACTAATGTCAGATATATGGTAGAGATTCCAAACAGTTGAACAGTACTCTAAGATTGGTCTAGCGTAAGTTTTATAGACTCTAGTTTGCAATACAATGTTTCCAGAAAAGAAATGTCATAGAATTAAGTTTACAACTCTTAGTGCTTTTTTAGCAACGCTGTTACAGTGAACTTTGGAGCAGAGATCATCAGAGATAAGTACACCTAGGTTCTTAACAAAGTGAGGGTCATCTGCTAAGTCTATTGCAATGTCCACTACATGGGATTGCCTTTGAAGACCATTATGAAATTACAACTGATCCAGAATAAAGCAGTACAGACAGAATTCAGTATGCTTCAGTATACACATGTGATTCCACTACTCCATGAGATACACTGGTTACTTGTGGGCTTCCAGCACAATTCGATACTGGTTATCACTGGTTATCACATATAAGCTGCTTCATAGTATAAGGCAAAATTATATAAGGAACTACCTGCTTTCCATGATTTCTGCCATCCAGTAAGTTCACTTACTATTCTTTTGTGTTTTTAGCCAATATGCATGGCTCTTTTAAAAATTTCCCTCTCCACTAATCATCAGCTGTCCCAGATCAAATTCACTGCAAAACATCTATCCCATCTTGAAAAGACAAATCATATGAATAAAATATTGTATTATTAGCAAGAAATGGATTTTCTCTGCCAGAATTTTATACCCACACTGTCAAGCACAAGGAACCAGAATGAACTAATCAGAATTGCTTTTTTTTATCTATTTACAAGAATCTCACTAGACTGAATGTGTTCTTTTGGGAATAGCCAACTAAGGGCTTCAAGTACTTAGAGGATGTCAAGTCTCCATTGCTTCCTGCCCTGCAAGGTCTCTAAACTTATCAATCTCTTTACTCCTTCCTTCACTCTAGCTGAGGATTCCACCATATCTACATTGGCATGAGTTTTTGCTTTTTTGAGGTAGTTAGCTGTACACAAGTCTCTCTGTGACTGACATTCTTACTTACGCAAAAATCTGCATAAGGCTTCTTTAATGCAAATATCCATACAAGGGTAAATTTCTATCAATTTACCGTATTAAAGAAGCTTATTTTTTTCCAAAGATCAAATAATTATTTTAAACTGCACATGAAATTGTAATGGCAGGGGACTGAGGTTCATATATAATAAACAGTGTAGTCTACCCTTCTCCATTTCTTCACTCCTATCATATTCGCACTCAACCTGTAGGCAGCAAGAGGGGGAAAAGAGATATTTAAATTTGCTTGGCTTTATGTTAATAAAAGAACATGTCCTAGTTCTCAAGGAAACTGCATTAATCTGCAGATCATATCATAAAGCAATTATGATGCAGTTGGGATCTGTAGAATCCTTTTTTCCTATGGCAGCTTTTCCCTTATTTGATTCCATCCAAACAGATTACGCATTGGTTTATCTTAGAAAGGAACATAAGATGCCTTTTTGTTCTAGTTAAGACTTGCTTGAAGAATAAGGCCTTTCTGAGCTCTGGTAAGTATCTATATCCTTTCTTTTTCTTTGAGTTTAATTTCTGGTTTGTTTCTTTTTTGTATTTTATTCCTGCAATTTCATTTTGAACTACTCTATAATTTTGACAACTGATGTCCCCCTATGGCTTAGTTTTGTCTCATCTTTCACTGCTGATCAAATTCCCCACTGATAAGGAGGTACTCAGATCTACTGAAGATGTATTTTCAAGACATCTGGAAAATATCTCAAAGTAAGAATAAGAAGATGAAAGCCAGATATTGCTGAACAGCAAAGAATCAACAGACTTCACTGTTAGCTCAGAAGAATCTTGTAATGTAATACAATAAGTGCTACCAAGACAGCAGTGAAATTCTTTCTTGAATATCTGAACTGCAATATTCACAAATGAAAGTTATTTTAAAGAGCCAAGAAGAGTATAAATAGAAGAAACTATGGTTAGCACAGTATGTGTCATAAAATGAAATTCATAAATCATTATGAATTACAATAAATTCTTTGTATACTACTACAATTTTTCTAATTTAAGTCCTATAAAACTGATACATAAATCGAGACTTAAAGAAACCCAGACTTTGAATACGACAGAAATCCATGTATTGAATTGCACTTCAGTAACTTTACAACTTAAAAATAATTTGACACAGAATTTAAATCAATCTTCTGTGTTCTATTTATTTTTACCTACACTACTCTAGACCCTGAAACACACATAGCTTAAGATATTCTTTTTTCCATAAAAGGGATCAAAATTTATATAGTATCATCACAGCACTTTAAATAAAATATTGCTGGTTGAAAAGGGAGTTCAGCTTTTTAAGATTTGTTTCTTTCTGGAATGAGTAATTTCCTAAAATTATTGAGGTTTACAACATTTCCACTAGATACAAAAATGATTTGACTTATCATTACATTTCCAGTAACTTATAGAAAATGAATTAGAATATAAATGATAAAACATCAATTTTCTCTAAGTATAATATTTGTTGTAAATTTAATTCCTATTATGGCATATTTATTATGCCATCTAAATTCTGCATCCATTTAATAATACATTTGTTAACTTGCTTGGTTTCTAAGTCATATTTTATTAGCAATTTATAAATTCCATTAGATGCTCTGAGTTACATACTGTAGGATTTTTGAATTCAGTCAAGTGTGTTCCTCTTTTTCCCCCTGCAATTCTCTGAGCCCTATTTATATCAGGATTTGAACAGTTGGACCAAGCCTTTGTGAAGAAAGACTCACAAAATATTTTCTTTCTCTTATTGTTAATCAGATTTTGTGATCTGAATGAGATTATTATCATTTCCCTTGACTAAATTTCTTTCTGCTTACTTACTCATAAAAATAACTATTTAATAGCAAAGTATCAGGGAATAGTTCTGTGCTAATTCTTTTTCTGCAATTCTCACAGACATTCAGTACACAGCTTATTATAATACAAGGGTGTGAAGAACTGACTCTGCCAACTAGCATAGGGCTCGCAGTGCAGCATGCAATTCTGGAGGTGATTGGTGCCTTGAAAGCTCCCCTATCTTTTAACTTTTTAAATTTATACTTTGTGTATAAATGTAGTGTGTATACATACACACACACACACACACACACACACACACACACACACACACACACACACACACACACACACCAGTTCTAATCAAATCATGTTGCTTTATATCTTGAATCTTGCACCTGGATTTTATTTTGTCTCCTTCAGTTCTTGAAGGAGTGTGTATACATACATACATACATACATACATGCATGCATGCACGCACGCACGCACACACACACACACACACACACACACACACACACACACACACACACACACACACACACCAGTTCTAATCAAATCATGTTGCTTTATATCTTGAATCTTGCACCTGGATTTTATTTTGTCTCCTTCAGTTCTTGAATTTGCTATATAAATGCAAACCTATGAGCTTGCTTGACTATATAGGAAATTATAAAGTACCAAATTTTGATAGAAATTACAATGTGAAGCCAACTAGAATCTAAGATTCATGCCTGAAATTCTGGAAAGTTAATGCCTTTTAATAAACAAAATTAATATATGGACTAATTATCTAATTATTAATACATCTTTCTATCCACTGTTCAGATGATAAATATATATAATTTATATATATATATATATATATATATAAATGTAAAATCCATATTTATTGAAAAGTTGGCATTTGTTGTCTATAGCTATTCAAATTATAATAAGCTCAATCATTTTAGCTACAATATTAGAGAAAAAGACTGAAGTAAATATTGTCCTATTATACATAACATTCGTCATAGTTATTAGAAAGATCGAATTTAGTAAGTTTCAAAGAATTGCACATCTTACTATAGACATGTATTGTATAATTAATATAATTAGGGTTAGGGTTATATTTAGAAGCTTTTCCCCCCTATCCATTAAATAATTGGAATAATTGGTTTTATATGGAAAGATCTACAAACCTCAATTTCTATAGATGTCTTCCATATGCTAGCAAATAATTCTGGGAATTGTAGTTTCAAAAGATCTACACAGTACCAATTTGCAAAAAGCTATTCTAGAATAAATTGTTATCAGAAGTAGATATTGTATCCTTTTAAAACACTAAGCTGTATCACTGAGTGGAACATTTCCAATTATTTCCAGGCTTTTATGAAAGTAAAGTGAAGGGTCAGAAAGTTCATTTGTATGCAAAAAAAATAGAACTATCTTTCTTTCTTTCTTTCTTTCTTTCTTTCTTTCTTTCTTTCTTTCTTTCTTTCTTTCTTTCTTTCTTTCTTTCTTTCTCTCTCTCTCTCTCTCTCTCTCTCTCTCTCTCTCTCTCTCTCTCTCTCTCTCTCTCTCTCTCTCTCTCTCTCTCTCCCTCCCTCCCTCCCTCCCTCCCTTCCTCTCTCTCTCCCTTTGATAAGCTTTTGATAAAATTGGCTGTGAGATAGGTCAACTTTTATTTATTGCTTTTACCAGAACGTATTATTTATTTCCTTATTAAATTTATATGCCACCCTTCTCACTGATAAGGCAAGTCTGGGCAGCTGAAAAATGAATAATCTAGAAACAATAAAAAATAAAAATAAAAAGAGCAAAGATCAAGGAGATGGAAGACATCTGCGATGATTAGCATTTTCTCCTGGCTTTTGCACTTTTTGCGGGGGATCCCCCCCTCAGGTAGAACTCGATCTTATACCAAGGGGAGAGGGATTTTGGACTCCCAAAAACAGCTGAATAGGGAAGATTGCTCTTTGCCCCCCGGATTATCGATTCCCGGACTCCGATTATTATTATTACTATTCTATGAAGGAGGACAAATACACACTAACTCTGAGAACTGGAGACTCTGTCATCTGTTAAAGTCTCATATAAAGATCGCAAAGGTGCTGTGCGATAAAGGACAGAACAGTTACGAGACCTGGGTTACGGCAGGGATCCGTTTTATATTACACCCTCATTTGATGGTGTCTCCTCTTTGTCTTAAACTCGTAAATCTACCTCCGATATGTTGTGTGGGTGCATGAGTGTATGATTCTTGGAGTATATGTGTAGACTGATTGATTGGTAGGAATGAGGAATGCGGGTGCTTGGGCCCCGGCCCCCTTTACTGAGTGTGAAAACAGAAGTGGAGGGGTCCTGGAGCCTGATCCCCGTTTTAGAGTGAGTGGCATGGATGGTTTGCCGGAAGAGAGGGAGACCAGTGGGGGCGGGGCGGGGATCTCTGGTACAAGGGGGAGCGGGAGTATTATGGTCATAACAGGGAGAGGTAGGTATGGCGGGAGCAGAGGGGTAGGCCGCTCTCGGGGAACGAGAACTCGCTGTCTCCAAGCGATTCCTTGTTCTGGCCCCTCAGGTTTGGTTCCATCTTGCTCAACCCGAGGTCCTGGTAACCAGGGATGTCAGGGCCCTGGGCTCAAGCTGCTACTGTTGAATGCCAGGTCAATTACCAACAAGGCCCCCCTTGTACGGGATTTAATCCTGGAAGAGGGGGCGGACCTGGCATGTATCACTGAGACCTGGCTAGGCCAGGAGGGGGGGGTTCCCCTCTCCGAGATGTGCCCGGACGGGTTCTTAGTACAGCATCAGCCGCGACCCCAGGGAAGGGGTGGAGGAGTGGCGATTATAGCTCGCCAGAACCTTAATCCTCGAAGGAGCCCTCCCCCGGAGATTGTTGGGTGTGAGACGCTCCTTCTGAAGTTGGACTTAGGGGTCCAGGTGGGCCTTTTGTTAGCGTACCTGCCTCCTAGCTACGTTACAAAGGCCCTGCCTGTTCTGCTCGAGGCGGTAGCAGGGCTGGCGATTGAGTTCCCCAGGTTGATGGTGCTGGGGGACTTTAATTTGCCATCGCCCGGTGAAACCTCGGAGGCAGTCCAGGAGTTCATGGCTTCCATGACAACCATGAACCTGACCCAAGTAGTTCAGGGTCCGACTCATGAGGGAGGTCACACGCTTGACCTTGTGTTTCTCTCGGGGCAGTGGAGAGATGATCTGAGGCTGAGGGGTTTAGTCACAACACCCTTGTCGTGGTCAGATCATTTCCTTCTGAGGTTGGATTTCATGGCACCACTCCTCCACCGCAAGGAGGCGGGACCGACTAAGTGGTTCCGCCCCAGGCGCCTAATGGAATCTGAAGGATTTCAGAGGGAACTTGGGGAAATACCTGACTCCCTGGTACACGATTCATCTGAGGCTCTAGTTGCTGCTTGGAACCAGGCGGCAATGGGGGCCTTAGACCGGATTGCGCCTTTGCGGCCTCTCCGTGGCAGCGGATCCCGGAGGGCCCCTTGGTTTACTGAGGAGCTCCGGGAGATGAAGCGCCTAAAGAGACGCCTAGAGCGACGATGGAGAGCCAGTAAAGCTGAGTCTGACCGGACACTTTTAAGAACTTACATTAAGTCTTACTTAGTGGCGATAAGGGCGGCAAAATGCGCGTATTTTTCCGCTCTTATTGCGTCCGCCGACTCCCGCCCAGCCGCTCTGTTTAGGGTGACTCGCTCCCTCCTAGCCAAGGAGGGGGCTGAAGATCCCTTGCAGGGCAGAGCTGAGGAATTTTCCCAGTTTCTGGCGGATAAAGTCGTTCAGATTCGGATAGACCTGGACTCCATTTGGACAGGGCAAGCCGAGATGACAGGGGTGAGTCTTAGTCCTGTTATATGGGACGAGTTTGAACCTGTCACTCCTGAGGATGTGGACAAGGCCATAGGAGCGATGAGCGCCTCCACCTGTTTATTGGACCCGTGCCCCTCCTGGCTGGTTTCTGCCAGCAGGGAGGTGACACGCGGCTGGCTCCAGGCGGTTGTGATCGCTTCTTTGAGAGAGGGATCCATCCCACAGCCTTTAAAAGCTGCGGTGGTGAGGCCCCTCCTCAAGAAGCCTTCCCTGGACCCAGCGGATTTAAAGAACTTCCGTCCAGTCTCCAACTTACCCTTCTTGGGTAAGGTTGTTGAGAAGGTGGTGTCGCTCCAACTCCTGCGGCTATTGGAGGATACTGATTATCTGGATCCCTTTCAATCGGGTTTCAGGCGCGGCTACAGTACGGAGACTGCTTTGGTCGCGCTGATGGATGATCTCTGGCGAGCCCGGGATGGGGGTCATTCCTCCATCCTGGTGCTACTTGACCTCTCAGCGGCTTTCGATACCATTGACCATGGTATCCTTCTGCGTCGTCTTGGGGAGATGGGAGTGGGAGGCACTGTTTTACAGTGGTTCTCCTCCTATCTCTCTGACAGGACGCAGTCGGTGTTGACAGGAGGACAGAGGTCGGCCCCTAGGCCCCTGGTTTGCGGGGTGCCACAGGGCTCGGTCCTCTCGCCCATCCTGTTTAACATTTACATGAAACCGCTGGGTGAGATCATCCGACGACATGGGGTGAGGTATCAACAGTATGCTGACGATACCCAGTTATACATCTCCACCCCGTGTCAGTTCAGTGAAGCAGTTGATGTGATGTGCCGCTGCCTGGACGATGTGAGGGTCTGGATGGGAGTGAACAGACTCAGGCTCAACCCAGACAAGACTGAGTGGCTCTGGATATTGCCTCCCAAGGACTATGTCGACTGTCCCTCCTTGGTTCTCGGGGGAGAAAAATTGACTCCCTCAGAACAGGTTCGCAATTTGGGTGTCCTCCTAGATCCACAGCTAAAATTGGAGCAACATCTTTCAGCTGTGGCTAGGGGGACCTTTGCACAAATCCGTCTTGTGCACCAATTGCGACCTTACTTGGAGAGGGAGGCCTTGCTCACAGTCACTCATGCCCTTGTCACCTCACGGCTAGACTACTGTAACGCGCTCTACATGGGGCTACCCTCAAAGAGCATCCGGAGACTCCAGCTGGTACAGAATGCAGCTGCGCGTGCAGTAGTGGGTGTACCGAGATACACCCACGTAACACCTATCCTTCGCCAGCTGCATTGGCTACCAGTCAGCCTCCGGGTGCAATTTAAGGTGTTGGTCGCTACCTTTAAAGCCCTACATGGCTCAGGGCCAGGCTACCTGCGGGACCGCATCCTACCACATACCTCCCTAAGACCGGTTAGGTCCCACAGAGAGGGCCTCCTCCGGGTCCCGTCGGCCAAACAATGTCGGTTGGCGGGACCGCGGGGGAGGGCCTTCTCTGTGGGAGCCCCGTCCCTCTGGAACCAACTGCCACCAGAGACCCGGACCATCCCCACCCTACTGGCCTTCCGTAAAGCCTTAAAAACATGGCTCTTCCGGCAGATGGGGTGAATAGGACAACCAGATTCCCCCTGAATGTTGTGTTTATAATGTCTTCTTTTTAATTATATTTTTAACTTAAATTAATGATGACTGTTTTTAAATGTACGCCTCTTATTCATGTTGTACGCCGCCCTGAGTCCCACGGGATTGGGCGGCCTATAAGAGCGTTTAAATAAATAAATAAATAAATAAATAAATAAGACATGAAGTGAATTTTTTTTCTTATCCCATCAGTTATCTCCAACAAGGAACACCCCACTAAAACCTCCAAACCAAATGGCAAAACCTGATTTTAAGACCCCTCTAGTACAATGTTCCATAGGATGTTAGGATCACAGCAGGAAACACTCTTCTCCTTAATCCCATTTCTTCATTTATAGAGCACTGACATTTAGCAAAGCTGAAAAGAAATAATCGTTATAAATCATACATCCAGTAGATAAATATACCCTACCCAGGATCTGTTGCTGATACGGTTATCAAGGTAACCGTAACCAAATAACAGCTCCAAGATAAATGACAGCTTTTAGCTGCTTTATGTCATCAATCATATCAGTGTTAACCTGGCAGTACAGTTTTATGTTGCAAGTTGCTTGGCTAGGATGACTAGAATAAGGTTTTATCTGGATTTTTCAGCTGATGCATGTTAATCCATGGCTGACTGAATTGAGCAACAATTCAGCATCAAAGGCTTGGCCAGGAAGATAATTATACTGGCATCAGAAAAAGAGCTGGAAGATGAAAGATTTCCTGATAGTACAACAAACTGTTTCTTCTCATTAATTTATGAACAAGTTAACATTGCTTTTAATGGTGACAGAAAATCCAAACAATCATGAATATAAAATTGTCCCACATGGTGGTTTTCAGCAGAAAAGAGGGAAGTTGTACTGTTCTTTTGCCAACACAGCTCACATTCTGGTCCTAAGATTACTGTTGTGATATAAAAGAAAGATTTACGTGTAACCTTTATTAAACATGGCCTGCATGGTACAGGTAGTCCTTAACTTACGACCACAATTGAGCCCAAAATTTCTCTTGCTAAGTGAGACAGTTGTTACGTGAGTTTACAACCATTTGCCCCATTTTACAACCTTTCTTGCCACAGTGAGAAGAAGAAACAGTTTGCAGTATGCTGAACTCACTGCAGAATAGAATATAATAGAATTCTTAATTGGCCAAGTGTGATTGGACACACAAGTAATTTGGTGAATATGCTCTCAGTGTACATAAAGAAAAAATTAAATATATTTGTCAAGAATCATAAGATACTACACTTAGTGATAGTCATAGGATACTAATAAGCAATCAAATCATACTAGGAAACAATAAAAACAATATAAGTTGTAAAGATACAAACAACATGGATATAGTCATAAGTGAGAAGAGATAGGTACTAGTAAGGATGAGAAGAAGAATAGTAATACAGTCTTAGTGGGAATTAGTTGTTTAGCAGAAAGATGGCATTCGGGGGGAAACTGTCCTTGTATCTTCTTGTTCTGGTGTGCAGAGCCCTAAAGCATCGTTTTGAGGGTAGAAGTTGAAACAATTGATATCCAGGATGTGAGGGGTTTGTAGATATTTTCACAGCCCTCTTTTTGACCCGTGCAGTATACAGGTCCTCAATGGAAGGCAGGTTGGCAGCAGTTGTTTTTTCTGCAGTTCTAACTATCCATTGAAGTCTGTGTCTGTCTTGTTTGGTTGCAGAGCCAAACCAGTTATAGAGGTGCAGATGACAGACTCAATAATTCCTCTGTAGAAGTAAATCAGCAACTCTTTGGGTAGTTTGAGCTTTCTGAGTTGGCACTTTGTTGTGCTTTTTTGATGATGTTTTTGATGTTAGGTGTCCATTTTAAGTCTTGAGATATGATAGAACCTAGAAACTTGAAGGACTCTACTGGTGATACTGTGTTGTCTAGTATTGTAAGAGGTGGAACCATGTTTCCCCGAAAATAAGACAGGGCCTTATATTTTTTTGAACCCCAAAATATGGCCTTGGCCTTATTATCGGGGGGGGGTGTATTATTTTAGGGGTGCAGTAGGTGGCGAGCGTGGGACTCGATGTCCCATTGCCACTGCCTCCCCTCCCTGTTCTTGGCACTGGCCGAGCAGCTGGCCCACTGCCACCACCTCATAGAGCAGGGCTCTGCAAGACTTGTTGTCCTGTTGCATGCACGAACTGCAGGACTGCCTCGTGGTAGTGCTGCCGTTTGTGCATGCAATGGCACAACAAGCCTTGCAGAGTCCTGCTCCATGAGGCAGCAGTGGTGGCATGACGAGTCTCACAGAGACTCATTTCTGGCAGGTGGGACATGTTGGGCCGCGAGACTTGTAGTGACACTTGTAGCTCCATCGCATTCCTTGGTATTCCTTCCTCAGAATTTCTTTTGTCCAGAGAAGCCTATTATAAAAGAAAACTTCTCGCGAATTCAATCAAACTTCTTGAACTCGTGAGAAGTTTTCTTTTACAATGGGCTTCTCTGGACACAACACCGAGGAACGCGACGGAGCTACAAGTGTCAGGTAGGATGCGCATCTCACGGTGGGGCGCAATTTGGAGGTGGCAGGTCGGGCAGGGTGGGGTGGGGTGGGGTGGGCCGCGAGATGCAAGTCCTACCTGGCCACTTGTAGCTCCGTCGCGTTCCTTGCCATTGTGTCCAGGGAAGCATGTTGTAAAAAAACCCTTGTGAGTTCGAGAAGTTTGATTGAACTCGCGAGGGTTTTTTTTTTTTTGCAATGTGCTTCCCTGGACACAACGGCGAGGAACACGACAGAGCTGAAAGTCTTGGATAGGATGTGTTTCTCGTGGCCCAACACATCCCACCCCGACCCAATTGCAACAGCAGCCTGGCTGCTTCCCTTCGCCAGCCACCCTTGCATGAAGTTTGCCAGCCAAATACCGGGGAGGGGCTGTAGTATCCCCGCCACCGCTTAGATGGAGACACCGAAGCTTTTCCTAAAAATTTGCTGATATAGGACTGCCTGCAGATTTTACTCCGCTAGTTGTTGCCAATTATAGGGGGCAGCACTCCTGTTTCAAGGCTATGAACCAGGGCTGTCCAAAGACATTTCTGCATTCATGTGGCCAGCATGATGTCTTGGAACCCTGTTTCCTCCCCACCAAAGTGTTACCTGTTTATCTACTCACATTTACTGCTAGGTGGGCAGGAGCTAGGTGAAGATGGGTGCCTACTCTGTTACGCAATAGTCGAGTCTCAAATTCAGGCTGTTGGCTTTCCAGCTGACAATCCCAGCATCTTAATCACTGAGCCATCACAATGCCCTATTTGCTGGTGTGCTGTTTCATTTTTATTTGTTTGTTTCCTGTTTATTAACTACCCATCTCCTTGAATTATATGTTCCTCTTGAGGGTAAGGAACCAATTCTGTATTTGAAAAAAATCAGATCAATATTTTCATTTTAAGGCAACAAAACTAATCAGCCTAAACTCAATAGCAAAAGTTATTTCATATTTCTTCCTATATTGTCAATCATGGTCCATTAATTTCAATGGACCAAAAGTAAAAAGGAGAAAATGGAATGTTGGACCTATCTGAACGTCCATTCTTGTAGGTGTGGAGCTATCATCCAGCGCGGGGGTTGACCTCGTCACACAACCAATCAGGACTGAGTCTTTTCTTAATATTAATTCTGCCTCTGTCTCCATGATCCACTTTTCGATGAAGACGAAGCACAGACTCAAGCGTGGTCACCAGTAGCAGCCTCTCGGATCTGCAGAAACATTCTCTCCACACACACAAATAACACAAACTCCAGAAGAACAAACAGAAAAAATGTCCACCCTGGGTACCCGCAAAACAGAACGGAGGGTCTGGATGATAGCTCCATACTTATGAGAATGGACGTTCAGTTAGGTCCAATGTTCCATTCTCCATAGTAGGTGGAGCGTGGGATGTGCCAAAGCCAGGTGTCCCGCGGGAGGGGAGAAATGGTCCCCTGCACTTACGGAGGCAGGACCTTTTGCAGGACCCTACATCTGAAGGCGGCATCGGCTGATGCGAAGGCATCAATTTTATAATGCCATACAAAGGAGGAAGGTGTTGCCCAAGACTCAGCCTTACACATCTCCTCTAGGGAGGCTTGCGTGGCCCAGGCAGCAGATACCGCCGCACTCCGAGTGGAATGGGCCGTAACTCCAGAAGGGCAGGGAACAGCCACCAATTCATAGGCCTTGGAGATGACCGCACAAATCCACCTCCCCACCATGGCCGACAACACCTTGAGCCCCATGGTAGAGGGGAGAAAGGACAAGAAGAGGGCCTCAGATCTCCGCCAGTCTTTGGTCCACTTAAGATAGATGCGGAGGGCACGGCGCACATCCAGGGTGTGCCATTTACGCTCGAGAGGCCGGGAATGGCAAGGACAAAAGCTAGGAAGGACAATTTCCTGTGCCGTGTGAAACCAGGAATTTACTTTCGGGAGGAAGGTGGGGTCTAATCGGAGGATTACCCTATCCATATGGAACACGCAGAGATCCGAACAGGCTGACAGGGCTGCGATTTCAGAAATTGTGAGCCGAGGTGATGGCGACCAAGAAGGCCACCTTCTGCGTGAGATGGCATAGGGAGGAGGACCGGAGCGGCTCGTAAGGAGCGCCAATGAGAGAGTCCAGGACAGTGGAAAGGTCCCACGAGGGGAACCGGTTAACCACAGGAGGACAGTGCATGGAAGCCCCCTACAGGAGGCGACGGATGAGGAGGTGGTGAGACAGCGACGGCAGGGAACCACAGGCTAGGACAGATGACAGAGCAGCCACCTGCCGTCTGAGGGTGTTGGGCGATAAGCCCTTGTCGAACCCGTCCCCGAGAAACCCCAGAAGCTGACCTACTGAAAGGGAGGTAGGAGAGCAATTGGCGCCCTGGCACCAGGAGCAGAAGGTCCGCCAGGTGGCCAAATAGATATGTTTAGTCGATGGCCACCTGGAGGCCAGGATGAGATCAATGGCACTGGATGGAATTTGTCGGTAGATCAACGTGTCCCGCTCAACCACCAGGTGGTCAGCTGAAGCCAGCGGGGCTCCGGATGGTGCATTTCCACCTGGCTGAGCATAGACGTGGTCAGTGGCACTGTCCAAGGAGAGGAGACCAATAGTGTCAGGATGTTGGCAAACCAGGGTCTGCGGGGCCAGTGAGGCGCCAGAAGAAGGACCTCCGGTCCCTCCTCCATGGTCTTGCGAAGGACTCTGGGAATCAACGCCAGAGGAGGGAAGGCGTACAACAGTCCCCTCGGCAAGGGGCACTGGAGATCATCAGTCCCTTCCGCCCCGGGGCAGTGGAACCTGGTGAAGAACAGGGGCAGTTGGGAATTCTCCCTGATGGCGAGGAGGTCAACAAGGGGAGTGCCAAACCTGTTGGACAGCTGCGAAAGAGGGCCGGATGGAGCTGCCACTCCCTCTGGTTGATCGAGGAGCGATTTAGCCAGTCTGCTTGGATGTTGTCCTCCCCCGATATGTGCTCCGCCACAATGGAGAGCAGTTGTGTTTCCGCCCAACTGCTCAAGGCACTGGCCTCCTCCATGAGAGCATGTGAGTGGGTGCCCCTCAGCCTGTTTATATGCACCTTGGCAGTGGTGGTAGTGGTGCGGATCAGGATGTGACGTCCCGTCACTAGATGGGGCAGGTCTTGGAGAGCTCAGAAAACTGCTCGGAGCTCCAGGAGGTTGATGGGCAATGAAGCCTCCTACAGAGACCAATGGCCCTGGGCGACCGCAGACTCCGTATGAGCCCCCCAACCCATCAGGCTGGCATTGGTGGTGAGGACCAGTCTGTGGGGCTCGTGGAAGAGACAGCCCCGGAACAGAGCAGGAGACAGCCACCAGCGGAGAGACTGGAGAACGGCAGGGGGCACCAGGACTTTGGCAGGAGAGGAACCTCGACCGGCCTTCTGGAATGGTAAAAGGAACCATTGCAATTCTCTGAATAAACATCAGCCCAAGGAGTGATGTTTATCGCCTCGCTTTCCCATGAGTGTGGAGAGCAGGCGCAGGGGGGCCCTGTGGAGCTGCAGGACAGAAGACACTAGGTCGCAAATGCTGTCGCAATGCTCCTGGGAGAGGAATACCCTACACTGCAGAGAATTGGCAATGGCCCCCAGGTGGATAATGCAAGTACCTGGAGATAGGTGACTTTTCTCCTCGTTGATCAAGAACCCGTGGCGTCTCAGGGTGTTAATGGTTACCTGGATGTCATGGACGGCTTGCTCCTGAGAAGAGGCCAGGAGAAGGATATGGTCCAGGTAACAGTGGACATGCATGGGGAGCGTCCTCAGGTGGGCCGCCAAGGCTGCCAGCACCTTAGCGAACACTCTGGGGGGTGAGGAGAGTCCAAAGGGCAGGGCCCTGTACTAGTAGTGGATGCCCCCATAGCAGAACTGGAGGTACTGTTGGTGAGAGGGAAGGATAGGGATGTGGAGGTAGGCCTCCATCAGGTCAATTGAAGCCAGGAGGTCCCCTCTCCAAACGCACACCAAGATGGACTGAAGTGAGTGCATCTTGAACCGTCTGTATCTAATCTAATATGACGGTTCAGCCCTTTGAGGTCCAGGATTGCTCTCCATCCCCCCGAGGTCTTGGGAACTATGAACAAAATTGAGTAGAACCCTTGCCCGATTTGATCCTGAGGCACCTGCTGGATAGCTCGAATTTCCAGCAGGTGCTTGATGGCATCTCTCATCAGGATCTGTTTGGTTTGGTTATTAGACATCGGGCAATGGATGAAGAAGCCATTGCCCGATGGAGGTGGAGGGGGTGGAGAGAATTTCCAGGGAGAGGCCAAATTTTACCGTCTCCTGGACCTATGCATCGGACGTGATCTCCTCCCATCGGTCAGCAAAGAGTAACAAACGCCTGCCAATGGGAGGGTCATCTGCTGATTCAGTTAGTGCACCGGAAGGAGTGACCTCCTCCTCCTCTAAAGGGCTGCTTAGATTGTCTACCTCTGAAGGGCCTGTCCTGGGGGTGCCTAGTCCCATACTGACCTTGGGGTCGAGGACAGGCCGGGGCCGGATCAGGTTGCCTGAAGGGGCATCTGGGATAAGGGCCAGATCTGAATGAACCCCTGCGTTGAGAGGAGGGAAGGACCTTCCTCTTGTCCTTAGTTTCCACCAACAGAAGATCTAGGGCGGCCCCAAAGAGATGACTCCCATCAAAGGAAGACGTGGTCAGGCCATTTAAGATGTAAGTCCGCCTGCCAAGATCGCAGTCAATGTAGGCGTCATGCCACGATGGAGGACCCATAGATCTAGCAGCAAAGCATGTCGACTGAAGTGTGGCATCAGCCATATAGTGGGCAGACGCTAAGAGCTTGCTGATGTCTTGGTGCGCCCTAGCCTCAGATGATAGAAGGCAAGCCTGGAGATCTCGAAGCCAGACTAGGGACGTGCGAGCAAAAATGGATGCGGAAGTGGATGCCTTGACTGCCCAGGCCGCAGAGAGATAGCTCCGTTGAAGGGCAAGCTCGGATTTCTTGTCCTCAGGCTTCAAAAGGGTGGAGGAATCCTCCGGCATGGTGGGTGAGGGAAAGAGAGCCAAAACTGGCGCATCCACTGGCGGTACCAGGAGAGCAGGAGCCAGCTCTGAGCCAATGTTAAAATAACATCTGTCATTGGCTGATGGGAGAGGGCCCGTATTTGGTGAGGACCACTGATTACATACCACCTCAGTGAAGAGAGGAGGGCATGGTACCACCTGGGCCTCCGGCGCGTGTTTAGTGGTCCCTGACCCTGAAAAGTCTGAGCAGCTTCAATCTGCTCGGTTTGTACTGCATGTCAGTTAATTTGACATCATTCACCGGCGCCAGTCGTCTGAACTCCTGAGAATACATGTCATCGCTGCCCACCTGTTCCCCGCAGTTGTGTTGACAAACGTCTTGCCTCACTTTCAGTGTCTCCCCCTCCCCCCAAGGTGCAAGTATCGAGCCCTGGCATGACAGGTGACCCCTGCTCTAAAGCCAAACAAAGGGGCATTCCAATAACCAATGATATCTCTGATTATATACTATATATTCCAAAAACCAAACCAGAGTTAAATGAGCTTAAAAGAGTATTTCAAAAATCAAACTTTTCCTCTGTCTTTGTCTTAGTCTTAGAGAATAAATAGTATATAAAAACTATTTTTAGAATTGTTAGTTATCTGGCCCATATGTCTGATGTGGTAAATTATTGCCCGTTTAATGACTTTTAAAACTTGCATGATGTTTTCAGAGAGCTGTGCTGAGCAAAACATATTATATCATCAACTGACCTATCAATATCTACCAGTATTTGATTGAAAAATAGGCATCTATTGAGTATTTAACATGAGATTTCACAACAACTGAATGTGGCACATCACTGAATACAATTGAAAAAAAAGAGAAATTATCCAGGGCCTCATTTCTGGACCCCTCCCAAATATTTTAAGCTTGTAGAAACTTGTCTGAAACCAAGACAATTGATTTCAGTAAACAATTTGTCCCATTTTCTTCATCAAGTTCCTCTTTTATTTTAATGCTAGAAGTGCCTCTATTTTTAAAGAAATAAAGTTCTGGATATTACATTGAAGAAGAAAGTGTTTGTGCATTTCCATGACAGAACGCTTTTCACTTTCAATTTTTGGAATATGTAATTGAATATGTTCATGAATAAATGCATCTGTCATAGGTAAATACAATTGAACTCATGTTCAAAAATGTTTTTGTCACAGTGGGCAGTTTGCTTAGTGAAAGTAAGAACAGCTTCAATGTCAAAAACACCTGAATCAGTCTTGTACTGCTTAGAGATAATGACAGCCATGGTGTCTTGCTGTGAGGAAACAGTTTCTTCTATTCAGTATCAACAAATTTGCAATACTTTTTTTCATGGCCTCAGTTTAGATAGTATAAATATGAAAGTACAAGTAGATTTTTAAAAGTTCTTAGTTCTGCAAATATTGGGATAGTTTCTCCAAATAGCCGCTCAGAGTCCCTGCGGAGTTGAGCGGCATAGAAATACAATATAAATAAATAAATAAATGCCTACAGGCTAATTCAACATCATCTTCTGCAATAACTTTTAAATTTGCAAACACACCTTTTCATCATCAAACCACAGTCTTTGAAACACTGTTTTGTATTTATTAGCTATAATATACTTCTTAATCAAATCTTTCTAATCAAGAGCTTTTATATATTGATTAATTGTACTGACAGTATCATTAGGTAAATTATAAACTTTAATGACAGTTTACTTTAAATCACTATTTCCCATTGGAAATACTGAATAATTACTGGAAAGAGTTTAGCTGTGTTCAGAATGCTTCAGTCTTTACCATCTCTAAAATACTGTATATTGGGTAGTTTGTTTCAAATATTCTTACAGTAGTTTCAGCAGAATATGGAACAAACTTAGAATTGAGTGAAACATTCAATTTTCCCCCCAGATATCTCAGAATCAGGGAATATCTTTTTTCAAGAAGAACTAATGCAGTCTTTTATTTGAAGCTATTATAAACCTTGGGGTGTAAATTGCAAAACTACCGTATTTTTCGGAGTATAAGATGCATCTGAGTATAAGATGCACCTTAGTTTTTGGGGAGGAAAATAGGGGGGTGGATTCTGCCTACCAGGTATTCATCTGGCTAGTCCTTAGCCTTCAGCACATTAGTTTGCTTGGTGGTTTTGAGGTTGGGGCTGGTGGGGGATAAGCTTCTAAAGCACAGCTGATTGTCGGAGGGAGCAGCAATTAGAAAAGCAGGCAAAGCACGGAAGATCGCTTAGCTCGTGTTTGGGCTGAAAAACAGCTTCAAAAGCACAGCTGCTCCTCAGAGGGAGCTCCAGTGACTAAAGCAGGCAAAGCAGGGAAGGGGTAAGAGAAGGCAGCAGCTGTTCTGGGTAGCCATTTTGGGTACCACATGAGCATTTGGAGGCTGAAAATGCAACACACAGAGCCCAAAAACACAAGCCATTGTCAGTGGTAATCTCTACAGCCAGGAAGAGGACGCATGGAGGCTGAAGGGTAGGGGCCAGTGAGTGGGCGGGGCTACATTCAGAGTATAAGCCACACCCAAATTTTCAGCCTCTTTTAGGAGGGAAAAAAGTGTGTCTTATACTCCAAAAATATGGTGTCTTCTTTTGTAGGAACAGCATTCATTTCCTCTTGTTTTTTTCCAGATTTTTAAATGAGCTTTTTCCCCCTTGATCTATATTGTTGTACTTATTCAAGTTCACATGAATTGCAAGTCAATATCTTTTTTTCTACAGACACCTATGTTCTAGGTCTTTAAGCTTAATATATGATTCCCCTTTTCCCCATTTCTAAAATAATGGAAAATTTATCTTTTGGCAATGTCTGGAATTTACACATTTATTTTAACATCATTTTGTGGGGTAGTAAAATGCAATATCCTAATACTGAAAGCTTGTGCTACGAGAGATTGTGCAGAAGCTGGGAAAGTAATAGGAGAAAAATTAAGACATAGAGCTAACAGATAAGAAAGAAGATTGTTAATATCTTATTTCACAAATGCAGTTCAGTCGAGTTTGCAAAAAAATCCAGCAAAAAGAGATTCAAAATGATCAGAGATGCTGCCCTAATAATTCCTTAATAAAAGAATGCTGGAGATTCTGATCACCATTTCAAGGTTCTGTACTCTATCCTCATTCTTGAATTAAAATTTGTTGCTTGTCGTTTTTGCTTTCTGGATTATGCCTGCAGTATAGGCCTTAGCAAACACCAAACACCATTTTATTTGAAATGTCTCAGTAATAGTACAAGTTGCTATTAAGAATCTTTATTATTCTAGGGTTCCCAAGAGAAAAATTAATTAATTACTTAATACAACAGTGATCGGACTCATTCGAGACAATGATGAATCCGCATACAGATAGGAGGTTGAACAACTAGCCTGGTGGTGTGACCGGAACAATCTGGAACTGAATACACTCAGAACCATAGAAATGGTGGTAGAATTTAGGAGAAACTCGCCCATTCTTCCACCTCTTACAATACTAGACAACACAGTATCAACAGTAGAGTCCTTCAAATTTCTAGGTTCCACCATATCGCAAGATCTAAAATGGACACCTAACATCAAAAACATCATCAAAAAAGCACAACAAAGAATGTTCTTTCTGCGCCAACTCAGAAAGCTCAAACTGCCCAAGGAGCTGCTGATACAGTTCTACAGAGGAATTATTGAGTCTGTCATCTGCACCTCTATAACTGTCTGGTTTGGTTCTGCAACCCAATAAGACAGACATAGACTTCAGAGGATAATTAGAAAAAGAGGGCTGTGAAAATATTTACAGACACCTCACATCCTGGACACAAACTGCTTCAACTCCTACCCTCAAAATGACGCTATAGAGCACTGCACACCAGAATAACTAGACACAAGAACGCCATCATTTTGCTAAACAAATAATTCCCTCAACACCATCAAACTATTTACTAAGTCTGCACTACTATTAATCTTCTCATCATTCCCATCACCTATCTCCTCCCACAAATGACTGTATGACTGTAACTTGTTGCTTGTATCCTTACAATTTATATTGACTGGTTCCTAATATGATTTGATTGCTTATTTGTACCCGGACTATCATTAAGTGTTGTACCTTATGATTCTTGATGAACTTATCTTTTATTTTATGTACACTGAGAGCATATGCACCAAGACATATTCCTTGTGTCCAATCATACTTGGCTAATAAAATTCTATTCTATTCTATTCTATTCTGTTCTATTCTATTCTATTCTATTCTATTCTATTCTATTCATTAAAATAAGAGGTTCAGAAACCTAAGCCTAATGACCACCAAAACTATTTGAATGTTCCCTTCCATTACTGCTATTTACATGTTCACTGACCACTTCTCTCTTTCAACCTACCAATCAAGAGACAATAGGGTGGAACATCTTTTAGTGCCAACATCATTATCAGTGTCATTGTGGGGCCTGTTTGATCTAGGGCTTAAGGCACTAAGACATTAAGTCAGAAAGCTGGAGCCTGCAAGTTCCAATCCTGCTGTAGGACAGTTGGAAATTTGCCTAATAAGTATTGATTAATAATTAGAAATTTTTGAAAGCTAAAAAATAACTTTAAGCTGAGGCACTAGTTGTGCCTCTGCATCAGGGGTGAAATGCTACCGGTTCGGCCCAGTTTGGCGGAACCGGTAGTAACAAATGCTTCTGGTTCTCCGAACGGGTAGTAAAAATGCTTTTAAAAAGTAAAACAAAGGTTCTGAGGATCACGTGGCAACACCGATTGTCACAGCTGATGAACTTTTTTTTAACTTTTTTTAAAGCATATTTTACTACCTATTCACTGGAACTGGTAGTAAAAACATGCTTTAAAAAGTAAAAAAAAAGGTTCCGACTATCAGCTGTTTGACAATCAACTGAGAGGGGCAACCTTTTTTTAAAAAAAAAACTTTTTTAAAAGCATTTTTTAAAACTATCTATTCGCCCGAACTGTGACTCTGTGAGGTTCCTGTTTGTTGCAGGGGCCATTTTGTGTGAAGTCCAGCTGCTTCTGCATTGTGTGTGAGTCAGTTGTGTAGGAGTCAGTTGTGTAGCTTTTGTGTTATTTTTGTGCAAAGTGTGATAGTTGGTTTTTGAGCTGTCTGTGACTCTGTGAGGTTCCTGCTTGTTGCAGGGGCCATTTTGTGTGAAGTCCAGCTGCTTCTGCATTGTGTGTGAGTCAGTTGTGTAGGAGTCAGTTGTGTAGCTTTTGTGTTATTTTTGTACAAAGTGTGATAGTTGGTTTTTGAGCTCTCTGTGACTCTGTGAGGTTCCTGCTTGTTGCAGGGACCATTTTGTGTGAAGTCCAGCTGCTTCTGCACTGTGTGTGAGTCAGTTGTGTGGTTTTTGTGTTGTTTGTGTGTGAAGTGTGAAAGTTGGTTTTTGAACTCTTTGTGGCTCTGTGAGGTTCCTGCTTGTTGTTACAGAGACCATTTTGTGTGCTTTTGCATTGTTTGTGAGTCAGTTGTGTGGCTTTTGTGTTGTTTGTGTGTGACGTGTGAAAGTTGGTTTTTGAGCTCACCCGGTCACATGACCATGACCAACAAGCCATGCCCACCCCAGTCACCTGACCACCAAGCCATGCCCCACCAAGCCATGCCCACAGAACTGGTAGGGAAAATTTTTAGATTTCACCACTGCTCTGCATGCCCAGAAGTAACACTTATTTAACACTTGACAGCAAGAGTTAGAAGGGTTAACCACAAATACTCTATTGGTTTACACAATGTTTTATATATATAGATCAGCTGGAAGGTTGTAGCTTTGACACTCAGGTAAGACACTTTGCAAATGAACCTGTTACTGGAATTAAGGAAATTTCACTTAAGCAGTGCTTAGGAGTTGAGCAAAGTTTATCAAACACATCAGGGGTGGTCAATCTATATGACAATGAAGTATGATTAACTAATTAATTTAGTATTGTGGGATAGCTTTGCTTTGAGTACATCTATGACCATCATGTAACTTTGATATCAATCAGCAATTATCTTTCTTTTATTTCCTATGGTAAATTATATAACAATAACTCAGTTTGATTTCTGATGCACTTCTTGCATGTAAAACTCAGAGTTGTCCTCTTTTGCTTCTATACAGAAATAAAAGACTTTTGTCTTTCCTTTGTCCTATGTGGCTTCGTCATACCATTCCTATATCTAGGCAGCCTACACTGCCTTAAGTATAACTTTGAATCAGTCACTCTCTCTCAGCACAACTCACCTCACAGAGTTGTTGTTGTGAGGAGAATAAGAGGAGAAAGAAGCATTTGATATATTAACCATCTGCGGTTATTTAGGAAAACAATAAAGGCAGAAAAATAATAAAATAAAATAAAAGCCACTTTGTTCCAAGTCTAGGCATCAGAGGATAATATTTCTTCTTGTACAGAACATAACTGGGGATTAAAAAAAGGCAGCAAGGGAAATCTGGGTATTGATGATCATAATTTTGAACTATATTCTACATGTCTTTTAAAAAAAGAATTGCAGTATATTTTCCTGTCAAACATTTGATCGGTATTTAAAAAGATGAATAGCATTGAATAATGTCAAATGTACTTCTCTTTTACTTCTCAGCTTCTCTCCATTCATTCATCCATGAAATATATTAGAAATCATTCCTACTATGATTATAATAACTTTGACTACGTACAAAGTACATTACCTGCAGAATAATAACAATCATAATGGATTGCAGAGCACATGTTACAAATTTGATGGGCATAGGAATGGAATACCACTTGATGTCACAATCAAAACAGGCCTGACTCCTACTGTTTTTGTTCTAATTCCTTCCATTTTATTTATTTAGTTATTTGCTCAATTATATCATAAAAATATAGAAACTCCCTAGCAGCACAATATAAAACATAGCAATTAAATAGCCTAAACTCATAAAAACTGTAATAGCCTAATCAAGCCAGGTACTACTACTACTCATTCCCCAGGAGATCTCTGTAATAACAGATGGACAACAATGTTGGAATTGTGAACTCCCAAAGGGTCCTGATTGGCTGATGCTAGAATCAAATATTGGACATTTATCTCATCCATCAGAGCATGTCTGTGTTTGTAAGATCAAAGCAAACTTTAAACTTATCTTTTCTCTTTTTCTCTTGTAAAAGCTCAAGTGAATAAGGTTTAACAAAAAAAGGAGAGGTACTGTATTTGGCCAATGAGGCAGAAAGAATGAAAATCAATATATAGACAAAATATATAAATAATTTTCTAGACTGACCAGCCACCCCTATAGCTCAGAGGAAATTCAATATGTGCCAAGAGATCAATGGCTGTTAAAATTCAGAAGGCCAGTACTGCATGAGGTAGACCTGATAACAAAACAAATATAAGGTTTTAGACAATCTGGTCAGGAAAATAGCTGCTCAAGTCTGGCAATACTCAATGCTGGTAAAAACTGTGCAAATTCACACATATTCACATTGCTGCATTGCTTATATATCTGGCAGCACCTAGAGTATCAAGTATAAAAGTTTCACACAGAAGGCTTCATCCACATTTACATGTGCACAAATATTGGGTCCTTTTGGGGAACTCAGGTTTTTTTTAATCACATCTAGTTAAATAAATAATTTAAACTAACAAGAAGGAAGTCGGATACATAACTGATGCACATTTACAAGAAAATGGACAATAAAGTAAGATTAGTAAGAATCTTGATGTAGGATCGTTTCAATGAGGTAATTTCAAGACAGAACTGACATTTTCCAATCCTTCATACTGGAAGACAAGAGTCAGTATTGGATTTCAGAAGTCTCATATCATATTAGGTGGGGGCTACACAGATGAAGTGAACACTTAATAAGAAGTGTTGGAAGCTTATACAGTTTATTGATTTGACATTTTGAGATTACAACCAAGTTTTACATGTATAAATCAGGAATGGGTTCCGGATTCTGCTACTGCCAGTTTGCTCAGGGACGCGCTGTGTTGCGCGCCCCACGCGGGCATGCACAGTACTAAAAAAAAGCTGCTACACATGCACAGAAGCAAAAAACAAGCTCAGGGGTGGTTCCAGCGACCCAGGCCACCAAGTTACTAATGGTTCTATAGAACCAGTCTGAACCAGGGGTGAAATGCTCCTGGTTCGGGCGGGCCAGTCTGTTGTTGCAAAGCTGACGGAGCCGGTGGCAGTTGTGACGCAGGGCTTCCCACTCCCGCTTCCCCTGCCCGCCTGGATGCTGCCATTTGAGTTCTTTTGCCCTCTGCGCATGCGCAGAACGCTTTGCGCATGCACAGAGGGCAAAAGAACTCAAATGGCGGCATCCAGGCGGGTGGGGGAAGCCCCGCACCACAACCGCCACCGGCTCTGTCGGCTCTGCAATGACTGACTGGCCCGCCCGAACTGGGAGCATTTCACCGCTGGTCTGAACCAGTAGGAACCCACCTCTGGTATAAATCTCATTATAAATATCTGGAAGTTCTGAATCTGAAGAAGTGTTTTCTCATGTTGGGTCTCCAGATATATATGTGATTACAGTATATTTTCCAAACTTGTGAGAAAACTCCCCTTCTCATGCAATCTATTTTTAAGTGTCATGAAGCAATGATGCAATGCAGGTAAACTAATTCAAGTTTCCAAAGGAAGCAAAGAAATGCTAAGAATTATATTTTGGAAATAAAATCTTCCAGCATTCTCCCTTTTTTCTATAACAAAAATGTATTTTAATTAGCATAAGCATGATTTTAAAAACACTAGTATTTCTAAATGAGTGAAATATGATTGAAACATATATAATGTGATTTGACATCCTTCAAAATATAACTTTATTTGAAAACAACTGTACTATTAAAACCATAGCCTTTTGTTTGGAGAGCTATGACTAAACAGAAAAAAGTCATGAAACTTTGTTTTTAAACATGCTAACTAATGATGCAGTAAGATGCATAAATATGGAAAGATTTGACATTATCCACAAGGGAGGAATGGTTGGTGAAAATGATGCTGAGATGGCTAAATTGAATTATTTGATCAGAGAAAAGACAATATCCACATTTATTGCTGATTGGAAACCTCTTATAGTCTGTTGCAAACTACCCTTAGTCAGTTAGGGGAGATGGGCAGTACAGAAACAAACAATGAAATGAAATGATGAAATGAAATGAAGTGGCAATCCCTGACTGAAGAAACATGGAACAAAATTACTCCATTATTATTGGATAGGTACTACAGTATGAGTATGAGAGTTTGAGCTAATGATTCAGGAATTTAATCATTTGTGACCAAGAGCCACACTCGACCTATAGGTCATGATGACCCACCTATGACACAGAAGATTGTCTTCTATTTGATAGGGCAGTCAGCCAAGTTTTTTTTTACCTCTATGTCATTGAAATATGTATGTATAGGCACACAGTATTTAAGTCCTCCTTAGCTATGAAAATTCACTGAGCAACCTAGGGCTCCCTCACCAGTTGTTGTTGAGTAAATGAGAGGGCACTATGAATCCCATCAGTTTCTACTGTATGAAAGAGAGAATATCAATCTAATAAAGAATATCAATAGTAGTATAACTATTAATGCAATAGTATACATGGAGGCTGTATTCACATTTATGCCAAGATATAACAGTCATAATTTACTTCACCATCAACATATTTTGATTGTTCTATTTAAATTCTATTTGCAAAGGGAAGAATGATGTTTTGACTGCATTTTGTTTTTTAAAATATTCTATAATTAAGAGGACATGAATTGGCTATGACATAATAGATAATACAAGAACTCTGTTTTATTAATGAATACTGACTGTTATAGATACACATAAAAAGAGTTTAAATTGTTCTGAGAGAGAACTGGATAAAAATCTGCAGATTTCAGATATAAGACATCACACTAATGATTAGATTATGCATTTCTCCATTCTAAGAAGCAAAAATAAATACCATTAAAATGGTTGCTTTACAGATTTCAAATCAAACCTAGTACTAGTGGTATTAGCTCACTGTTTTCTTTTGTCTTCTATAGATAGACATTCATATTGCAGAACACCTCAGAGAAATATCCAGTGCATTTTGTCTATTTATTGTCTGTTTCGTCTCATATTAAAATAAACTGCACATTTATGGAGGCTATTTCAAAAATAAGGCAATTTGGTTTGTTTGCCAATGCATAAAATTAATGAGTAAATTTCCTCAAGACAGTATCAATTGTGTAAATCTGCTTTAGAAAGCCGAAAAACTCAAGCCTCTCCTCCCCATGAATCCATGCACCGTTTCAGCGACATTTGAAAATGAAATTGTAAAATGCGCAAATACTCTTACAAAAGGGAATTGCTATCTTTCTGAAGATCTAAATAATGTTAGAGAAGCTTAGCTTTCCCCCCAGGCCTATTGTGGCTCCTAGTTCTTTAAACTGCATAGAAAACAAACATAATGCTTCAGAAAGGTGATGTTCTTTCAAGAAAGAGTGGGATAAAAGTTCACTTTTACTCGATTAATGTCAACAGAAAATGCCAAGCTGCCAAAGGACACATTATAAAGCTACACAGCTACAGAGCCTGACAGACAAAAATCCATGGCCAAATTGCTCTGCCAGAACAATAGCTACACTTCATCCTGAATGATGAATTCCATTTTCAAGTTCTAAACTATTTTCCTATGGGAAAAATTACCATAGGCTATTTTAGAATGTCTAAAGAAGGATATTCATGAGGATCAATGTGGGGTATTACCTAAAAGACAATGTTAGAAATATGTTGAATGTCTTGTAATATTTGGAGCAACATAATGAAGAAGAAGCTACAATGATTTTCCCAGAGACAGATAAAACCTTGATCATTTGAATTGGGCTTTCTTCTTCAAGATATTAGAAGACATGAATTTGGAGATAACTTCATAAAATTGATAAGATCTATTTATACTTCACAGAAAGATGAAATAATTGTTATTTTGTAATTAGGAGGATACAATCTGATATTTGGAAGACATGGATATTTATGGTAGGATGAAGTCAAGGTTAATGTGGATTTTAAAAAGAATTATATGAGATTTGTTAAACAGATAGTCCTTGAATTATGAATACAATTGGCTCCAGAATTTTGGTCAGATGCCATGATGGTCAGCAAGTGAGATGCCCACATGATCACCTTGCTTAATAACCTCAATCCCAGTTCTCCCCATTGTTTTCTGTCTATTTATTGAGCAAAGGCAAAGGTTATGCAACATAACTGAATTTTTAGATATCCAAAATTTCTGGTTGACATCAAGTTGGACAACCTGTTTTTTTCACTTTATATAAGAATCAACATAGTGGGTGTTAAATTCCTATATTTAAAAAAATTTCAAATCAACTAGAAGGTTTTTGCACCTAGAAGAATGCTGAACCTTAACAAGAACCTGAAAGAGCCCATTTATAAAGTAAATAATTTTGGTGCTCTGCTAATATTTGTTTAAATGTGTGTAATAATAGCTACTTTGGTGGATCTGTAAATAGCTTCTGATTCTGCTTGCTTTGCTATTTCACATTGAGACCTTGCCAATGGTGGCAAGAATTGAGTAATAGGCCTGGAACTAGAGGAGCATAAAATGAATTGTTGCCTCATCATCTAGAACTAGTTCATTTTGAAGCAATTTATTTATTTATTTATTTATTTTGGAATTCTTATATGCCGCCCAACTCCCTAAGGACTCAGGGCGGCGTACATCAGTGAAAAATACAAGAACAACCAAAATCTAAAATAGTAATTAAAACAATATAAAAATTAAAACACAATACAAGAAATCAACAACCATTCAACATCATACATACTTGGGGGGTGAGCTCGAGTGAATTAAGCTCTACCCCCCGCCTGCAGGAAGAGCCATGTCTTAACGGCTTTTCGGAAGGCCAGCAGAGTGGGGATAGTTTGGGTCTCTGGTGGAAGTTGGTTCCAGAGAGCGGGGCCAGCCACAGAGAAGGCTCTCCCCCTTGGGCCCGCCAGCCGGCATTGCTTGGCCGACGGGACCTGGAGGAGGCCAACTCTGTGGGCCCTAACCGGTCGGAGGGAAGTATGAGGCAGAATGCGGTCCCGTAGATAACCTGGTCCTAAGCCATGAAGGGCTTTAAAGATGGTGATCAACACCTTGAATTGGACCCGGAGACCGATGGGCAACCAATGCAGCTGGCGGAGTATCGATGTCACGTGGGTGTACCTTGGCACACCCACCACAGCACGCGCAGCCGCATTTTGCACCAGCTGAAGTCTCCGGATACTCTTCAAGGGTAGCCCCATGTAGAGCGCATTGCAGTAGTCCAAACGAGAGGTGACAAGGGCATGAGTGACCGTGAGTAGAGCCTCCTTCTCCAAATATGGCCGCAACTGGTGCACCAGGCGAACCTGTGCAAAGGCCCCCCTAGCCACAGCAGAAAGATGATGGTCCAATTTTAGCTGTGGATCTAGGAGGACCCCCAAGTTGCGGACCCGGTCCGAGGGAGTCAGTTTCGCTCCCTCAAGGAACAAGGAGGGGCAGTTGTCATGATCCTTAGGAGGCAATATCCACAGCCACTCAGTCTTGTCGGGATTAAGTCTGAGTCTGTTCCTCCCCATCCAGATCCTAACGTCGTCCAGGCACCGGCACATTACATCAACTGCCTCACTGAAGTCAGACGGGGTGGTAATGTACAGCTGGGTGTCATCAGCGTACTGATGGAAACACACCCCATGTCTGCGAATGATCTCACCCAGCGGTTTCATGTAGATGTTGAACAGGATGGGCGAGAGAACCGACCCCTGAGGCACCCCACATAATAGGGGCCTAGGGGACGACCTCTGCCCCCCTGCCAGCACCGACTGCATCCTATCAGCGAGATAAGAGGAGAACCACCGCAAAACGGTGCCTCCCACTCCCAACTCGCTGAGACGATGCAGAAGGATACCATGGTCGATGGTATCGAAAGCCGCTGAGAGGTCAAGTAGCACCAGGATGGAGGAGTTCCCCCCATCCCGGGCCCGCCAGAGATCATCCATCAGAGCGACCAAGGCAGTTTCTGTACTGTAGCCGCGCCTGAAGCCCGACTGGTAAGGATCTAGATGATCTGTTTCATCCAGGAGCTGCAGAAGCTGAGTAACCACCACCTTCTCCACAACTTTCCCTAAAAAAGGTAAGTTGGAGACCGGACGATAGTTCTTCAAGTCAGCTGGATCCAGGGAAGGCTTCTTCAGGAGGGGTCGCACCACCGCAGCTTTTAACGACTGCGGTACGGATCCCTCTCTCAAAGAAGCGGTGACCACCGCCTGGATCCAGCCGCGTGCCACCTCCCTGCTGGTCGAGACCAGCCAGGAGGGGCACGGGTCCAATAAACAGGTGGAGGTACCCATCGCTCCCACAGCCCTGTCCACATCCTCAGGAGAAACAGGCCCAAACTCTTCCCATAAAGATGGACTAGGACTAGCCCCTGTCAACTCAATGGACTCTGCCCAGCCAGAGTCCAGGTTTGACCGAATCTGAGCGACTTTATCCGACAGAAACTCAGCGAATTCCTCAGCTCTGCCTTGTAAGTGTTCCTCGCTCCCCCCTTTTGCAAGGAGGGAGCGCATCACCCTAAACAAGGCGGCCGGGCGGGAATCTGCGGACGCAATAAGAGCGGAAAAATAGGATCGTTTTGCCGCCCTTATCGCCACTAAATAAGATCTGATGTAAATTCTTAATAGTGTTCGATCAGACTCGGTTTTTCTGGCCCTCCAGCGGCGTTCTAGACGTCTCTTCTGGCGTTTCATCTCCCGGAGCTCCTCGGTAAACCAGGGAGCTTTCCGGGATCCACTGCCATAGAGAGGTCGCTTAGGCGCAATTCGGTCTAGGGCCCCTGATGCTGCGGTGTTCCAAGCAGCCACCAGGGAGTCAGCCGAATTGTGTACCAGGGTTTCAGGTATTTCCCCAAGTTCCCTCTGGAATCCTTCCGGTTCCATTAGGCGCCTGGGGCGGAACCACCTAGTCGGTCCCGCCTCCCTGCGGGGGAGGAATGGGGCTGCGAAATCCAACCTCAGTAGGAAATGATCTGACCATGACAGAGGGGTGATGACTATATCCCTTATCTTCAGATCATCTCTCCACTGCCCCGAAAGAAACACTAGGTCGAGCGTGTGACCACCCTCATGAGTCGGACCCTGGATTACTTGGGTCAGGTCCATGGTTGTCATGGAATCCATGAACTCCTGAGCCGCCCCAGAGGTTTCGCCAGCAGATGGCAAGTTGAAATCCCCCAGCACCATAAGCCTGGGGAACTCAACTGCCAAGCCGGCTACTGCCTCGAGCAGCTCAGGCAGGGCCTTGCTTACGCAGCTGGGAGGCAGGTACGTCAAGAAAAGGCCCACCTGTACCCCTAAGTCCAACTTCAAAAGGAGCGTCTCACACCCGACAATCTCCGGGGCAGGGATCCTACGAGGATGCAGATTTTCGCGGGTTATTATTGCCACTCCTCCCCCCCTTCCCTGGGGTCGAGAATGGTGCTGCACCGAGAAACCGGCTGGGCATATCTCGGAGAGAGCTACTCCCCCCTCCTGGCCCAGCCAGGTCTCGGTAACACACACCAGGTCTGCCCCCTCCTCTGTGATTAAATCACGTATCAAGGGGGCTTTGTTGACAATTGACCTGGCATTAAGCAGCAGCATCCTGAGCCCAGGGCCCTGAGAACCCTGGTTGCCAGGTATCCGGGTTGAGCAAGATGGAACCGGGTCGGAGGGGCCGGAACAAGGGATCGCTTGTAAACAGCGAGGTCTTATTCCCCGAGAACGGCCCGCCCCTCTGCTCCCGTCATATCTGCCTCTTCCCGTTATGACCGAGATGGTCCGGCTCTCGCCTACACCAGAGACCCCCTCCCCTCCCCCGCTGGTCTCCCTCCCTTCCTGCAGGCCATACATACCATTCTTACAGGAAAGGGTAGCCGGGTCTCCCCGCCCACTTCTGTTTTTACACTCAGCGGGGGGGAGCAAAGTCCCAGTCCCTAGCTTTTCCATTTTCCATTTCACACGCTTACTGATACTCAAACACTCATCTCATTCTATCCACATTCACCCACATTCATATCACATCTCAGAGGGGAGGATACAATTTAAAACGGTTTCTAAAAAATTCTAAAAAGGTGGCAGGATCACAAAGGTGGCTTTGAAAGTCTAAAGTCTTACACCCCTCAGTGCATGATCGAATTTTAGCCAAGGGGGGGGTCAGCATCTTCGTCTTGGTTGCCTTAATCAATAAAGCGACTAAAAATGTCCACAGGAGCCAAGGTGGTGTTGAAAAGAGCATCCGGAATAATTATAGTCACTATGCCTTCCAGAAACTGCCTTCTAGATGACAGGCAGGCAGCAATGGCAGCCTCTCGCGATCCCTCCAGAGAGAAGTTCTTACGGGCATCCAAAGACAGACGTCAACACCCAAGCTATATCTACACCCCCTCGACAGCAACAACAACGGGAGGTCCCAAGGGGCAGAAAGCAACCTCGTGTCCAGAGTCTCCCTTGGTTCAATTTAGCGATATTGGAGGTTGTAGCGCTTGGGAAATACTCCCGCGCCCTTAACGTAATGTCAGACACCCACCAAAACCACCCAGGTGAAAAATAAAACAGGCAGTAATGGTGGCGGTTGTAGCGTTCTTTAAACGTTCCTTAGAGTATCAGAGAGTGAGGCTAATTTTCGGAAGCAAGCCTCCGCCATGAGAAAATGGCGGCGATCTCCATAATCAGCGTCAAGAATCTAATTAGTCGCCGTTCTCACTCCCGCCGTTCTCACTCCCAGAACGCAGGGCCAACTCCTGGCAATCCACACAGCTCTCAATAGCCTCCCACACCTGGTCGGTCTGCTCCAAAGACAGTCTTTGCTTTGTCTCTTCTTCATTGCTTGCTGGGTAAATATTTTTAGTTATTTTCAAAATACCTAAATTGTTATGCTAATGCTAATAGGGGACCATATCAATAATATGCCCAAAGCATCAACTGAATTTGGTAAAGTCAAGTCCATAACAATGAGGCCATCATTAAAGCTCTCTGGCATTTAACTATCTCAACAGAAGTACCAAAAACATTAATGTTACAATGAAAAAATTGAAAACTGCCCATTTTGTTTGCCTCTAGTACTCTCTTGATATACAGTATTTTGTTCTCCCGTTCCTTTTTTTTACATGTACTGTTACAGATACAACATATGTCAAAAATGATCAAGGCTTCAGTGTTACAGCCTTAGCCAATATTCTTACTTTTTTGCTCATTCTTATGTGGAAAACTACATATCATATAGAATTTTCTTATTAAGCATCATGGTTGTCTTTGGGATACAGTTGAAGAATCACTATTCCTTTCTTCTATTTGCTGATCTATTTCTTCTTTTTGATTGTGCTGAAAATGGCACTGTTATCCTTGCCTCTGTTTCCTCTACTCTCTTTTGATGTCTTCCCTAATATCAACATTTAAAATTCAAGTTCCTTAAGTTTGTCCTGATTTAAGTTTATTCACGTTACTCTTTAAAAATGTTGCTATGTGGTGACTACAATATTTATTAGTGACCTCAAAAAAAATCATAGCATAACTTATATAGTCCTCCATTGTGTTTGGAAGAATAATTTCTTTCCTCACCCCACAACACATCATTTATCCCAAAGTGATTCAATTCAGCTCCATTATGAACTTTAACACTATAGTCCAGACAGGTAAACTTTGAACTATTTATACTTAGGTATAAATAATTCAATAAATAAGAAATTCCTTTACAAAAGATAAAATACCACCTCTAGTTTTTTTTTATTAAATCTAAAACAAACATTTTTGTAACCAAGTAACTTCCTACCAAGTAGGAAAGTTCAAAAGCCATGAAGAAATACTTTGTAATCTAAAAAAAATGAGTTGATATGCTCACCTGAAGATATGTTGATTTTATTCTTCTTCACTCCAGTAACATTGATACGGACATTGACTTTTCCCTCAGTCAAGTCAATCTGTATGCTACCCAATCCTTCAGCAAAATTGCTGAACAACAAAACTCCATTTGGATTCCATGTCCGAAATTGAAAGCTGACTGAGAATAATTCACGATTTGGATGGCCAGGCACTTCCAGGAAACTAGTAGCATTGAAAAATACTGGCACTGTATGAGGCTCCACACAGGAAAAGCTTAAATTTCCCTATGTAAAAACAAAATGAAAAACACACACATGTAAAATCCAATATCTTTCAACTGTGCTTACAAAAATAATGTTGTCATAGCTTTGCTAATAAGATAATTGTATTGAGCCAGTGAAATATAGACATTTAAAACATATAAATTTATGGAAAAATATTTTATAAATAATAGTGACAGGTATTATTCTCCTAATCTTAACAATCCTTGGAATTATTAAATATTCTGAAATATCCAAGTATGCTACTGTACATGGAAAGCAGAATGGAAACTCAGATGTAATAAATATTTAATATTGTTCTTAGATATTTAAAATTTTTAAAAAGCACTTACAACAATCTTGTTTGGTTATTTTTAATTTTGTAATACAAATGTGGAGGCAGGCTGAGGGAGCATTGTTGCCCTCACAGTCAAAATTAATATGTGTGTCAAAATTAATATTCAAAGACTTCTGGCTAGTTATTGTTGTTTTGCTATGTGCAAAGACTCTAACAATTGTAAACAATATTTTAACCTGCTTATTTACGACTGTGAAATCACAGCTGGCAGTTCATTAGCTGTTGTTGGCCATCATAGGCATTACGTTCTTCCTAAAAACCCAGGATGTCATAATTTATCAGCATAGATCCAAGTGGTGTCACATTTTGCAATTGACAGATAGAAATTTTATTGATGTGTAAATTTTGTAAGTGCCATCCAAGATTTTTTTGTTAATGGATTATCATGACTGGTTTATGCCATAATCTTTTAATTTTTCAACTCTTTCAGCTTGCAACATAATCTTTCAACCACAGAGCCTGTTGGTCTCATGGTTTAGGCACCAAGCTAGAAACCAGGAGACTGTGAGTTCTAGTCTTGCCTTAGTCATGAAAATCAGCTGTGATTTTGGGTCAGTCACTGTCTATCAGTCCAAATCACCTCACAATGTTGTTATGGGGAAAATTGGAGGAGGAATATTGCGATTTGCTGCCTTGAGTTATTTATAAAAATAATAAAGGCAGAACATTAAATATTAAAATATTACATATTAAATAGAATAAATAAATAAATAAACAAACAAACAAATAAACAAACAAACAAACAAACAAATAAATAAATTTTGATTTTCAGATCTTGATACTGTGTTATCTTCTCCAATTCTTTGCCTACTATTGCCTGAAAAGCATTCAAGGATGCCTTTGAGAATTTTCTTGGCAACTACATTCAGGTAATTGACAAACTTCTTACAGTATACAAAACCATGCAACATTTCATGGAAGATTGATTTTCTGCATTCACACTTTGACTTCCTTCCAAAAATCTAGGTGCAGTCAATGATAAACATGGTGAAAAGTTTCCACCAAGACATCACCACAATGGAATAATCAATGCTGGCTGACTATTTTTGGATACTACAGTGAGATGCATTGTACATCATGTACAAATGAATATCAGCAGCATAATTTAATTTAAATTAATTTAATGGATTTCTATGTCGCCCAACTCCCTGAGGACTTTGGGCGGCTCACAACATATTAGATTCCATTACAAGTATAAAATGCAGTAATTTAAAAAATACAAAATACAAAAGTTAAAAAGGGTATCTCATATTTACAATCAAGGGGGGAGACCCATATGTAATCTAGTTGTCTCACTTTCACCCCGCCTGCCGGAAGAGCCAAGTTTTTATTGCTTTCCGGAAGGCCAGTAGGGTGGGGATGGTCCTGATCTCCGGGAGAAGCTGGTTCCACAGGGAGGGAGCTCCCACAGAGAAGGCCCTCCCCCTCGGCCCCACCAGCCGGCATTGTTTGGTTGACGGAACCTGGAGGAGGCCGACTCTGTGGGCCCTGACCGGTCGTAGGGAGGTATGCGGCAGGATGCGGTCCCGAAGGTAACCTGGCCCTGAGCCATGTAGGGCTTTAAAGGTAATGACCAACACCTTAAATTGGATCCGGAGACTAATGGGCAGCCAATGCAGCTGGTGGAGGATCGGTGTTACGTGGGTGCATCTGGGTACACCCACCACAGCTCGCGCAGCTGCATTTTGCACCAATTGCAGTCGCCGGACACTCTTCAAGGGTAGCCCCATGTAGAGCGCATTGCAGTAATCCAGCCGTGAGGTGATAAGGGCATGAGTGACTGTGAGAAGTGCCTCCTTCTCCAAGTAGGGTCGCAATTGGTGCACAAGACATACTTGTGCAAAGGTCCCCCTAGCTGAAAGATGTTGTTCCAATTTTAGCTGTGGGTCTAGGAGGACACCCAAATTGCGGACCCGTTCTGAGGGAGTTAATTTCTCCCCCCCAAGAACCAAGGAGGGACAATTGGTCGAGTCCTTAGGAGGCAATATCCACAGCCACTCAGTCTTGTCAGGGTTAAGTTTTAGCCGGTTCTTCCCCATCCAGACCCTAACATCGTCCAGGCAGCGGCCCATTACGTCTACGGCTTCCCTGAATTGAGACGGGATGGAGATGTACAACTGGGTATCATCAGCATATTGCTGATACCTCACCCCGTGTTGTCGGATGATCTCACCCAGTGGCTTCATGTAGATGTTAAACAGGATGGGTGAGAGGACCGAGCCCTGCGGCACCCCACATAGTAGGGGCCTAGGGCTCGACCTCTGCCCCCCTGTCAACACCGACTGCGTCCTGTCAGAGAGGAAGGAGGAGAACCACTGCAAAGCAGTGTGGCCCACCCCCACCTCTCCAAGACGACGCAGAAGGATACCATGATCAATGGTATCAAAGGCCGCTGAGAGGTCAAGTAGCACCAGGATAGAGGAGTGACCTCCATCCCGGGCTCGCCAGAGATCATCCATCAGGGTGACCAAAGCCATTTCCATACTGTAGCCGTGCCTGAATCCAGATTGAAAGGGATCCAGAAAATCAGTGTCATCCAACAGCCGTAGGAGCTGGAGCGCCACCACTTTCTCAACAACCTTCCCCGCGAAGGGAAGGTTGGAGACTGGACGGAAGTTCTTTAAATCCACCGGGTCCAGGGAAGGCTTCTTGAGGAGGGGTCTCACCACCGCAGCTTTTAAGGGCTGCGGGACGGACCCCTCTCTCAAAAAAGCATTGACCAACGCCTGGAGCCAGCCACGTGAAACCTCCCTGGTGGCCGAAACCAACCAGGAAGGACACGGGTCCAATAAACAAGTGGTGGAGCTCATGGCTCCTATGGCCTTGTCTACATCCTCAGGAGTCACCGGTTCAAACCTATCCCATATAACCGGACTAAGACCTGCTCCAGGCGTCTCGGCCTGTACTGCCAAATCAGAGTCCAGGTCTGTCCGAATCTGAATGACTTTATCCGCCAGAAACCGAGAAAATTCCTCAGCTCTACCCTGCAAGGGATCTCCGCCTTCCTCCTTAGCAAGAAGGGTGCGGGTCACCCTAAACAGGGCGGCTGGGCGGGAGTCAGCAGACGCAGTAAGAGCGGAAAAATGCAAACATTTTGCCGCCCTTATCGCCACTAAGTAAGACTTAATGAAAGTTCTTAAAAGTGTCCGATCAGACTCAGCTTTACTAGATCTCCATCGTCGCTCTAGGCGTCTCTTGTGGCGCTTCATCTCCCGGAGTTCCTCGGTAAACCAAGGAGCCCTCCTGGATCCACTTCCACGGAGAGGTCGCAAAGGCGCAATCCGATCCAGAGCCCCTGCTGCTGCCTGATTCCAGGCCGCAACAAGAGACTCGGATGAATTGTGTACCAGGGATTCAGGTATTTCCCCAAGTTCCCTCTGGAATCCCTCGGGTTCCATTAGGCGCCTGGGGCGGAACCACTTAATCGGTCCCGCCTCCTTGCGGTGGAGGAGTGGTGCCATGAAATCCAACCTCAGAAGGAAATGATCTGACCACGACAAGGGTACTGTGACTAAACCCCTCAGCCTCAGATCATCTCTCCACTGCCCCGAGAGAAACACAAGGTCAAGTGTGTGACCTCCCTCATGAGTCGGACCCTGAGCATAGCCTTGTTGAACTCATGCAGCATGTCAGAATCATTATGCAATTAATACATTATAGTCATTAAAAGTTAATTTCATATTTCATATTTGATATAGTCATTCTAAAATTATATTTGTAATATATTATAAATTCAGTTTATTTAAAGGTGTCTATTTTATTTGAAGGTATCTATCATCCAAAGTTTTTCAAGACACAAAAACTTTTGAAAAAATTGCTATCCAGTATTATCCTATCATGTGGCAGGGAGTCAAATGTTTTTTTGCAATCCACAATATATTCAGTTGGTCTTCCTTATTCATTTCTCTCATTGTATGCAATTATATCATACTACATTTCATTAATTTTTCCTTTAAATAAATGTTTTGACACAGCAGGATTGTAATGTACTGCATTAACAAATCTCTTAGATTAAATAAATCAAGAATTTTCAGAAATAAATTTGGGTAATTCTTTATCCACTATCATCAGTGTTATGAATTGGAAGTCAAAATTATTTGAAAAGAAAAAGCAAAGTAAATTATAATAATATGTTAACCTAAATTTATTAAGTAACAATGGCATCAGTAACCATTTGGGAAACCTGGAGAAAAGCAGTTATTTTATATAATTAGTTATTTAATGAAAATTATCTGTAAAGAGTATGTATTCTGCAGAAATGTAAGTTTAAAACAGAAGAAATAGAAGCAATTCAGAAGCAGTCTCCAAATACTGAGATTTCCTGTTGAAGGAACTACCTTCTTCTTAAACTAATATGACATAAATAAAACTCACATTATTAATTCAAAAAATATAGGATGGTATACATTAGACTAACATTTGTGCTTTTTTGATTTTTTTTAAAAACAGATTAAGGGCCAGGTATAAGGTAGCCTTTCTTTTAAATTTCTAAAGGGATATATTATTGAAGCCATTTTTTACATTAATCCAATTTCCTAGGGCAATAATAACAACAAAGTGAAGAAATTTGTTGTTATTAGAAAAGAAATGGAAATCTATGCTGATTTAATTAGTACAAAATTGATCTTGTTTTCCTACTAGTAAGGCAATAGAAATAACTCAGCTTGAAATAAACGAGGGAGCCATTTTTACAGCCACAATTTCTGCTGGAAAATCAAGTAAGCCCTCCAAAATAATATCTTCTTGATGCACTAATGAATTTCTATACTACATATACAAATCTTGCAACAGTGTTAAGAATCTATTCTTCTTCTATCTATATATCTTTTTTTTCTTTCTTTCTTTCTTTCTTTCTTTCTTTCTTTCTTTCTTTCTTTCTTTCATATATATATATATATATATATATATATATATATATATATATATATATATATATATATATATATATATATATATATATATATATATATATATATATATATATATATATATATATATATATATATATATATATATATATATATAAAAGGCTGTATGTATGTATGTTCCAGCATAATTCTGGAATGCCTCAAGCAATTTTAACTAAACTTGGTACATATATGACTTACCATCTGGTGACAAATACTGTGGGAGTAAGACACCCCTAGCACTCCTAGGGATGGCCTTTAGGAATTGTACACTAAGCCTACCTCAGCGTTAGGCTGTGGCATGCTCAATCAAAGGCCTCTGTACTGGCCTAATTAGGCTCCCTTCGCTTCATAGGACTTCCCTTCATAGGGAAGCCTAGGCCTGAGTTGGAGTGAAGGAGGATCCTGGGAACACAGGCCAAAGTTGTTCCCTGCGAGATCGTACAAGGAACAAGGTCAGCTAAGCAGATTGTCTGCCCCCACCTCACAGTTTAGGCCCATGTTCCCAGGATTGTCCTTCACCCCAACTCATCGTGCAAAGGACGGGACCCCAACCAAGGCAAAACAGGTATGGAGGCCAGAGAGGAGACCCAGCCTATTTCATCAGGGGTGGAGGAGCGCAGCATGGGCCAGCTCAGGGATTTATGTTCCAGGCCCAGGCCCAGTTTGAGGAAATTGTAAAATGGGTGGTGGTAGAGGCAAGGGGATGGCACTTCTAAATCCCCCAGCTGTCCACAGATTCTGAAGCTGGGATTTGAACAAGGTCCTTATACTTTTAAAATACTTTAAATAAAATAGCTTTGATTTGACACTATAGATATAATTTATTCCTTTTCCTGTCTAATACAAGATTGGGATAAATAAATACCCGGGCAACACTGGGTAATCAGCTAGTACAATGTAAAACATTGATAGCTATGGAATGATATTGCATTCTGTATCTGTTCCTTGGATCGTTCCGTCTTGAAGAATGCAATTACTTATTCAAAGGTCTTGTTGTTCAAGGGACAATTTGGAAATCAGCTGTTAAATGTCATAAAACCTGTTTGATTAGTGTATAAAGGTTATTTAGTCATTCTACAATATGTTCCTCAGCCAGAGGAACATATGTTTTGGTATCTTTAAAGATATCTGAAAAGCAGCTGTGTAAAGTAATTTTTAGAGCAAAACACAAGAAAAGCAGGAAATCTTTAAATAAGAAAAATATGAAGATAACTGAAGTAAAAAGTGGACAATAATCATGAATCAGAAGATTAATTATTCAAGTGTTGATCTGAAGGTGTAAAAATAAAAGGATTTTTGAAAAAAAAGCCTGTAAAATAATCAGTTGGATTGGAAAGAGTTTGTTTTTTTAAAAAAAGAAACTGAGAGCCTCCAATTGCCAGAATCTATACTGCTCAATAACACATGAATAACCTCAAAAGTCTCAAAGGCCTATGAAAAAAGTGGATTTTTTTTAAAATTGTAGACTTAAAAATAATGATTTTGGATAAAAACTACACAGAACAAAGCAACAACAACAACCCAATAACAGCTAGACCAAAGAAATAGCAGTGTTCCAGTATTTGAAGGACTGCCACAAAGATGAAGAAGGCAAACTATTTTCCAAAGCACCAGAAAGTAAGACAAGAACGAATGGATGGAAACGAATCAAGGAGAGATGTAATCTAGAACTAAGGAGAAATTTCTTAACAGTGAGAATAATCAATCAGTTAAATCTTTGATTTTTCAGAAAGAATGTTACAAACAATGAAGTGTTGTTCAAATCAGTTATTATCACAGATGTAAACCTTGAGCTATTTATTTCATGCACTCATTATCCAAATTTGTTAATCCATTCCTAAGAGTGCAGCGAGATTTATACGACAGTGTATAATGGTCTTTGACAAACATATCATAATACCATTCAAATTATTTTTCTCTTTTGAATAAACAAGCCATTATCACCCATAAATATCAATACATTAATAAAAATGCATCCGTCAAAGGACATACAAAAATATAGCCACCTAATACCTATAAAGTATCCAAAGGTAGCCTAGTTTAGCAGGCTAGCCTCAGGGAATATACTGTATGTTATTTTGTATGATATAGTTGTCTAAAAATAGTTTTGAAATCTCTTATGATAAGAGCAACAGTGGAGATAGAGACAAGACCTTAAAAAAAATTAGTCCCAGTGACACAAATAAACTCGTTTTAATGTGCTTATGCAAATTCTTTAAATAATGTTTTCAAAATTGCAATCTGGTTTATGTGGTTTAGACACAAATGACTCTAAACAACGGGTAAAGATAATTGTCCAATGTTTTCCTTTTTTCATCTCTTGAAATCCCAAATATGTTGAAAGAAGTGGCTTTTTTAAACTGATAATATGTGAAGCTTAATAGCTTTCATTTGGATTATCAAGACATTGCTACATGATGGGAAAACATTCCAAAGATCCATTTAAATTTTTTTCTTAATGCAGTTTATTCACACAAATGGTAAAATGTGTATCAAAGTATGTAGTGTAAAAATGGATTGCAAATATATATGAATAATATGCAAACTGCCATTTTTCCCATTAGAAGACATAAATCAATGTACTGACCCCAGTAGAAGGTTCCAACTTCTTCCTTCTGGCCATATCTGTGATATTGTTGGTATTGTAGATTATGCTTTCCATGCAGCCTTTGAAATTCTTTCTGCTGTTTGAACTGGGCTTCCCAGAAAAAGGCATACCTCCAAATGTTATCTTTGAAAAGAAATGTGAAACATAAGAATGACAATTTGCCTGATCACCCCCAGATTTTATCTGTAAATAAGTGAGTTAAACTCAGCTCCTGAATCAAAATTAATATACTTGCACAATTTAGTTCACAAGATGAAGCAATTTGCCATTGCCTCTTTGAGGAGATATGATGTGATATGATATTATACAATCAGCAAGGTAAAGTTAGATGCTGCTGTTTGCAACCTCTGCAAATTTATTTCCTGTTATGTATTGTTGAACATTCTAGTGAAGACCTATCTGCAAGAACCAACAGAAACCATCAATATGCACTTTTCTTGAGAAAATGAGTTATCTTTCTGTAAATTGCATGAATTCCCAGATTCTGTGGAAATTTTAATTTTAAGGCACAAAATATTACACCACAAGCTGATAATAACTTAGACTATGATGTTACTTTTATAAATTTTGAATGGAATACAGTCCACAGAATATCTACTTCCTGTTTTATCTTTCCTTTTAAAGCCTCTCCCTATATGTTCCCCTTAATCATGAAGGTTGGATTGGGATACTCAGGGCGTTACATGAAACATAACATCTGAAATGCAATGGCTTTTCTGGCACAAGGCAATGCTTATTAGCATGTGATCCATCCATTCCAGGGAGAAAGTAATTAATTGCACAATAAAAACAGAGTTTAAAATGGGCTCACTAACAATTCCCCCCTTAAAGTAGAAAATAGGAACTCATTTAATTTAGGAACCCAGGAAATGAATGAGAAATGGAAAACGTTTTATTTATAGCACCTTAAGGAACACAAGTGAAGATGAACTTGAGTCCTGCAACATTTGTGGCATGTTTTGCTTTTCCTAGAAACTAATCATCATACAATTCCAAAAACTGCAAACTTGTGGCGGGGTTTCAACAATAAGAACTTCATCAAAGAAATGTAATGGTTTTGGCTGTTCTTCATAAGAGAGGAAAAATTGTAAAAATAAATTGATGGTTACAACTATGGACTTTGTAGAAGCAACTCTCTGTAATATAATTAACTACTGAGACAATGAAACTGGTATCCAAAAGCAAAAGATACAAGAACAGCTTTGGCATCATTGCAGATAGATGTTAGTGGAACTACAGTACTGAATCTTGAAAATTTATTTATTTATTTATTAGTGACATTTATATATACCGCCTCACAGTGCAAGCACTCTCTAAGCGGTTTACACCAATAAGCAATGTATATTTATATTGCCCCCAACAATCTTGAAAATCCTTGAAAAGTAGAGGAAATGCAGTTCTTCACTAAAGGAAAAGTTGATGATCATTCAGTAGTATAAAGAATGAAAACAAATATGAGCTGATCAGACAGTTTAGAGTTTAGTACCTGTCAGAATACATAGTTCGAATGTAACAGAAATACTGCCAAAACTTAGCTAAACTACAGATCATTCTTCCATTTTTACTAACTGATGTAAGAAACAAATTCCCTATTCACAAATCAGCAAGGAATAGAACACTGAGATACCCTGGAACTCTACATTTGGTATCAGAAATGCCAACAAACACAACAACACAACGCAAAGCAAAACAAAGCAAAGCAAAGCAAAACAAAACAAAACAAAACAAAACAAAACAAAACAAAACAAAACAAAACAAAACAAAACAAAACAAAACAAAACAAAACAAAACAAAACAAACAAAACAAAACAAAACAAAACAAGTAAGTGAAGAATGCCAGCAACTATCAAAGGTGTTCTTCACATATATTCAAAGGAAGGGAAAGGAATCAGTATAGCAGCTGTCAAATCAAGATAGCAAAATCCTTACAAGTAAAAAAAAACCTGGCAGAGCTACTTAAATCATACTTTGAACTGGTGTTTCCAGATGAGGTTATACCAGACAATTTTGCAGAACAGGATGAATTGTGATACACACTTGGCTAAGGATTACTAATTACATTGAATGACTTTAAATGTCCAATGCCTAATGAATTTGTATTCCAAACTACTAAAGGAAATTTCAAAGACCCTAACAAAATCTGTGTATTTTGGATGGTATAACAATTAAGAGGATAATTGCTCAGTCATTGCAACTGCCAAAAACTGAATGCAATCCTAGATTGCAACAGCAGAAGGATTGTATCAAGATCACATGAAGTATAATAGTATCACTTTGTACTGCACTGGTAAGACCACTCTTGAAATACTGTGGCTAGTTTTGGTCACCATGATATAAAAATGACTTTAGAAAGAATGCAGATATGAGCAACAATGATGATTAGGGAACAGAAGGCTAAAGTGTATGATGAACTGTTGCAGGAACTGAGTTTGCCTAGTCTAACCAAGAGAAGGACTAGGGATGACATGATAGCAGTCTTCCAGACAGTTTCAGGGGCTGTCACAAAGGATTGGATCAACCTATTCTCCAAAGAACCTGAGGGCAGGACAAAAAGTAATAGATGGAAGGTTATTAAAGAGAGATCCAATGTAGAATCAAGGAGAGCTTAATGGCAGAACATTAATCATGAAAAACATGAAAGCATTTATTATGAGAAATGTGAGAATCAGTGGAATAGCTTGCTTCCATAAGTTGTGGGTGCTCCATCACTAGAGGCTTTTAAGAACAGATGGGACAGTCATTTGTCTGGAATCATTTAGGATTTACTGCTTGAACATAGGGTTGGATTGGAAGACTGCCAGTGTCCCTCCCAACTCTGTTATTCTGTAATTCTTTCTTATTGGGTAGTTTGGTTTCTTTGATATTCAGTAAGCCTTCACAGTGTTTTACATTCAGGGCATCTTTTCCATTATCTTCCAATGGATGTTCTTCCAACCTCCTTTTTGCCCCTTCAAATATCTGGAGTATTGCAATATTCCATATCTACCAAAGATCTTGGTAAATAAGTGTGTCAAAGTCACTATGTTCATGAAGGGCATGATTCATTATTTTTCTGATCTTCCTATCCAGGGCTTCTAGTTCTATTTGAGTCCCGTCTACTATTTCAGTTATATATCTAATGAATGGAAATGCCCAGGTTAATTGCCTTGATGGCATGTTTTTCATTGAATCTTAAGATCTTTACTTAAGATCTTTTATGATGCCTTCACTGCTAACCTGTGTGCTTGATGTTGTCAACTTGAAGGATGCCCAGGTATTTGTAATGATCTTCATCCAGACTATTGATGTTATTGCTGTATTATTTTATTATGATTGGAAAACAATGAGCTAGTTGTTTAGACTAGTTTATGCATTTTTATACATCTATAAAATCCTGCCAAGGATGTGAGATGGGAAGATGTTGTTTGATGCTCTTAAACATATTCGTTGCACAATGTAAGATGTTCCAAGTAAAGTTCCCTTTTGCAATTGACTGATAATAATTTTGTCAATGTTGATTGCATTCACATGATATTTGGATTGCACCCAAAACATTGGTTTCTTTGGTCCCAGTCACTCTGCTTCTATTTGCAGGTGTTAATATTTTGTTATTTTTTTCAGTTCTTTTATTATGCTGTCTCCAGATACTGCCAAGTTCACTATCCAGACCAGACTTTTTGTCTTCCTTATCAACACTTGGTAGGGTGTTGCAGATGCTTTTCAGTTTGAATTCTAAAACCCAGAGCAGTTTAGCTTCTTCATTTTCTATTACTTTCTGTATTTTATAGTCCCACCCAGTGGTGGGCTGCAACCGGTTTAACAACCGGTTCGGTGATCGTGCACTTAGTGTGCGCACATGTGTGCCTAATGCGCTTGCGTGCAGCATTCAAAATACAGCAATTTGAAGCTCAGCTGCTTACCTTCTAAGGCAGCCCCAGTAAGTAGAACAGCGGAGGCATGGAAATCAGCTGTGCCACGCAAATCAACTGAGCCAGAAAGAAGGAAATACAGGGCAGGATAATGCAGGGGCAGGTGGGCGGGGCCCGTTGCTTGTCAGAACTACTGGTTCACCTGAACCGGTCCGAACTGGCAGCAGCCCACCACTGGTTCCACCTGTCCTTGCTTGAAGGCAAATGATACTTTTTGCAGATCTTTCAATGCACCATTGTTTCTACTTTGTCATGTCGTTGTCTCTAGTCAGTCTCCATGATCTTTTCGCAGCAGCTAATCAGGTGGTTTATTGTTCCTTCAGCTTTTTTGCAGGGGCAGCTCTCTGTTGCTATCTTTTTTGTATGTTGCTTTATATGCATTTGTTGTTAAGGCTTGATTTGTGCACCTAGAATGAACCCATTGGTCTCTTTCTTAAACTTTCCTACTTTTAGCCATTATCAGGAGTGTGTGTGTGTGTGTGTGTGTGTGTGTGTGTGTGTGTGTGTGTGTGTGTGTGTGTGTGTGCTGGTCATGTAATGCTTTGTCTTCCCTTGTTTCTTTTTGGTTCTTCAAATGGTCTTTCTTGTAGGCTAGTTTTGTCTCTTCAATACTCAATAAGCCTTTCTGGTATACTAGCTCCAGTGCTTCTTTACTATCCTTCAGATATTCTTCCAATGCCCTTTTTTCTTCTTCAACTGTCTGAGGTACTTGCAACGTTCCATGCCCACCTATTTACCTTGGTTAGTAGAGTCTGTCAATATTGCTGCATGGATAAAGGTCACAGGAATACAATCAAGATCAAGTGAAGTAGTAATACCACTCTATAAAGCCTTAGTAAGACCACGCCTAGAATCCAGTTTTGGTCACCACATTATAAAAAAGATGTTGAGACTCTAGAAAAAGTGCAGAAAAGAGCAACCAGGATGATTAGGGGACTGGAGACTAAAACTTATGAAGAATGGTTAGTGGGCATGACTAGTCTAGTGAAGAGAAGGGCCATGGGAGATGTGATAGCAATGTTCCAATATTTGAAGGGTTGCCACAGAGAGGAAGCTATTTTCCAAGGCACCTGAAGGCCAGATAAGGAATAATGGATGGAAACTGATCAATGAGAGATTCAACCTAGAAATAAGGAGAAATTTTCTGACAGTGAGAACAATCAACCAATGGAACAGCTTGCCTTCGGATGTTGTGGGAGCTTCATCACTGGAGGCTTTCAAGAAGAGATTGGACTGCCATTTGTCAGAAATGGTATAGGGTCTCCTGCTTGGGCGTGGGGATTGGCTTAGATGACCTACAAGGTCCCTTCCAATCTATAATCTGTAAATCTAGCTGTGGTGATTTTTTGTCATTACTTTCTTGGTCTTCCTATTCAGGGCTTTTAGTTTTGCTTGACTCCAGTCCACTATTCTAACTGCATATCTAATGATAGCAATTGCCCAGGGGTTAATTGTCTCGATGGTACTACTTCCATGAATTTGGACTTTAAAATCTTCTTCACACTCTGATTAATTCACTTCTAACCTTTTTCTTGACTTCAGTGTGAAGAACCTAGATTGTCCTAACGGAGTAGCATTGTATATATATATATATATGGATCTAAGCAGTGTGGCTTTTTATAATTCATAGATTGAAATTTTACCAATCCACATATTTTCTAAGTGCTATCCAATATTCTTTGGTGTCCAGTATGTTGATAATTATTGGGACCACCAGAGCTAGTTTATGCCATAATATTTCAATTTGATTTTCAGATGTTGATACTTTGTGATACAATTCTTCTGTTATATTATTTCTTGGTATTGCCACATCAAATAGCCATACTTTCTCCTTTTCAAGCACTGTTCAATCTGGGGTGTTATGAGCCAAGACATTTACCAATTTGTATTTGAAAACATGCAATACTTTAACCAGCTTATGGCTACTTTTCAACTCTACATTCTTATCTATTTTCATTAGTGAGAGATGACAATTTTTACAGATATTCTAATAAATCATTTTCATATAAAAAAGGAAGTATATTATTTTTGGATTTTTTTTAGTATTACTGCAGTATGGAAATCAAATCCTATTTGTTTATCTAGTCCGGGTGTCAGCAAAGTGGCTCTTATAGCCCAAAGAGCTACAAGAGCCACTTGTAGCTCTTTGGGCCCTCTGCTGTAGCTCCCTGCCCCATCACTGGTTGGCCCCTCCCCTCCCTGTCACTCCTCTCCTGGCCTGAGAAGGTAAGGGCGATGGCGGGGGATGGAGAACTGGCCGGGGTTGATTCTCTGGCACCTCACTCTTGCTGGAGCTTCTTCCAGCCCTTGTTGGTGGGTGTGCTTGGTTGCTTGAGGAGATGTGCAACCTAATCTCTGCCCCGAGACACTGGCATGACCCAGCCATGACCAACATCGGTCTCGCTAACATGAGGGCTGGTGGGGTGGGAATGGGATCCATGAGGAGGGAATGGTGGAAAGGGGGACAGGCCCAAGCACCCAGCTGCAGCTTTAAAAAGCTCAGGGCAGTGGGAAAGAGGGCCTGCCCTGCCAAACCTTGCACACCGACCCCAGGGATCAGGAAAGCCAAGGCTGGGCCAAGTGGCAAGCTCTCCTTGGGGTTCTTTGCTACTCCTTTTCTTTCTTCTTTTTGAAAATCCAGGCTGGCTGAGGAGCAAGCGCGAACTGCAGTGGAGGCTTCCCTTCAGGTGACCCCCCTTCTCCTTCTCCTCTTGTGACTGCCTGGCCAGCTGTGGCAGGGCCAGGAGTGTGTGCATGACCAGGGAGGCTTTCCTCAAGCGAGCAGGCAGTCTTGGCCAAAACGCAGCAAAGGCACGTGCGGGGCAGGCAGCCGCTCACTTGAGGAGGGTCTCCCTGTTTGTGCACACACTCCTGGCCCTGCCACAACCAGCCAGGGGGCCACAAGGGGGGGAGGAGCAGGGTCGCCTGAAGTGAAGCCTCTGCTGCAGTCTGCGCTCATTCCTCAGCCAGCTAAGATTTCCAAAAAGAAGAAAGAAAAGGAGTAGAAACATATGTGCTAAGTTTCAAGTTTTTAGGGTTTACAGTTCTGGACATTTTGTGATGAGTGAGTGGTATTTGGCTTTTACATATATAGAATTTATTTATTTGCTTGTTAAATATGTACTGTATATTATCAGATTTACAGTTGCCTACATTTATTTTACAACACAAGACATACATATTTTATCACTTTTTAGACTTAAAATCCCCAAAATAAGAATTTTAAACCATGTTCAATTTAATTTTGTTAAATATGTCCTTGTTTGAGGTAATTTTTTCTCATATTCTATTACTAGAACTATTACTAGAATAGCTTTGAGCTTATTTGAACTGATTTGCGACTTAGAACTGACTATTATCTAAATCAGCACTAAAATATTACATGCATTTCATAACTTCTGAAAACATACTTTGTGTTACAATTGTTAATGTGCATATCCTATATCTGATAGGAAAGCACTGAACACAAATTGAATAGAAATCGATCATGGTGTACCTCATAGTCCAGATCCAAGTAGTCAAATTCCCCGTTGATCCGAAATTGCTGCAAATGCCTATCAAGGGTGAGATTGATGTTTCTCCCATGACGCTCTATTAAAACAGAATGCCAATGGTGATCATCCAAAAGGCTACCTGTGGTCACAGATGTGTGTCCATAGATTGAACCATACTGGTTGCTACCTGTGAAAAAACGGAAAAAAATAGTGATTTTAATTTTATTTTTTATTACATTTTATGCTGCTCAGAAACTCTCGGCTGCTTGCAAGAACTAAAAATAGCTACAATTAATGTTTAAAATTTTTCATTGTATTGATTTAGAACTACATTTTGTCAATCTACTAGAGTCTGCTATGATAAATTTAATCAAATGAACCATATTTAAAAAAAAACATTTTAATGCCTTGTATAAATATATCACTATAAATTCTATAATAAATTTGTTGTTATTAATTATGCAAAAAGATAGGAGTCAATATAGTTAATCATTAAGATGTTAGACTAAGACGATATCTTTGGCCTTTAATTCTCATTTTATCCTATTACATATTTTTAGGCTATTTCTTTCTACTCTCCATGCCTTGAAAAAGTTGAAATGATAGAGTTGTCAAGACTACTTCTTATCGAGGAATACCATATAGTTACTGCAACTCTTCCTGAAAAGTTCAGTACTCATACGGGTACCATCACTGTGAGAATACTTGGAGATTTCTGATAGTAAGGAAAAAAAGAAAAAACCTCCATAACCTCCAAGCTAAGATTTAACTTTTTTGTTGCAATAACTGTGGTGATTTTTAAAATTAATTTACCTGGTTTTTAGCCAAAATGGTCTTAATTCCAGAAATTATATTGTAATATAATAATATAGTATGATATAGTATAATATAATATAGTATATAGTACAATTTATATTATATTATATTATATTATATTATATTATATTATATTATATTATATTATATTATATTATATTATATTATATTATATTATATTATATTATATTATATTATATTATATTATATTATATTATATTATATTATATTATATTATATTATATTATATTATATTATATTATATTATATTATATTATATTATTAATAATATAATATAATATAATATAATATAATATAATATAATATAATATAATATAATATAATATAATATAATATAATATAATATAATATAATATAATATAATATAATATAATATAATATAATATAATATAATATAATATAATATAATATAATATAATATAATATAATATAATATAATATAGTGATGTGATGTGATGTGATGTGATGTGATAATTATATTATATTATATTATATTATATTATATTATATTATATTATATTATATTATATTATATTATATTATATTATATTATATTATATTATATTATATTATATTATATTATATCAGAAGCAAAATCTCGCTGAAATCTCTCTCGCGCGCGTGTCCCCTTGCGAGATTTCGGTGAGATTTTGCTGCCGTGTATGCGCAGAAGCAAAATCTCGCTGAAATCTCTCTCACGTGCGCGTCCCCTCACGAGATTTTGGCGAGATTTTGCTGTTGTGCATGCGCAGAAGCAAAATCGGCCAAAATTCACCCAAAAAGATGGTGACGCATGTGCCGAGGGCTCCGGAGCAGTCGTGCGCAAATTGCGCAATTGGCCGCTCCCTACCGGAGCTCCATACTGGGCAGTTCCAGCAGGAACCCGCATCTGGTAAATTAAATAATTCTAGTTTATGGCCTTCCTTCTGCATGCCAACAGCTTTAAAGTTGGTAACCAAAAAGCCTGATAAGAACTTTCAGATTTGTTCCTTCCAAAAAACAAACAAAAAAACCATCCTCTTGTGCTTTTTCCCTGTGAATTGTTTTAGTATAGGGGAGCTTTTGGTTGTTTTTGTTTTATCTCCTCTCATTCTAAATAGGCGTTATACCTTATTCTTGGTCCCAGAATTCTATTCTCAGCTGCAGAAACATAATCACCAACTGAATTTATAAGCAAACAATTTGTAGTTCCTTAGAGTTATACTCTATTTATGCCTATTTATTTTAAGCATATGATGTATCCAAATGCTGTAACTAAAAAGCCTCTGATGAACCATTTCCTCTTTTAAGTGTCTATATACCGTATTTTTCGGCGTATAAGACGTACTGGAGTATAAGACGCACCATAGTTTTGGGGGAGGAAAATAGGGGGGGGATCTACCTACCAGGTATTCATCTGGCTAGCGTCCTTAGTCTGTTCAGCCTCAGCACATTATTTTATCCTCTGGTTAGGACTGAAAAAGCCTTTTTCAGAGGGAGTAGAAATGAAAACAAGCCTGCAAAGACTTAGGGCAGGAAAAACTGCTTCGGAGGGAGTAGGAATAAAAATAAATGCAACAAGCCAGGAAGATCATTAGCACCGTTAGGGCTGAAAAGCACAGCTTTTTCAGAAGAACTAGGAATGAAAACAAGCCTGCAAAGACTTAGGGCTGGAAAAAACCTTCTTCGGAGGGAATAGGAAGCCAGGAAGATCATTAGCACCTCGTTAGGGCTGGGAAAAAAAGCTTCGAAAAAGCTACATCGAAGTGTAAGACGCACCCAAATTTTCAGCCTCTTTTAGGGAGGAAAAAGGTGCGCCTTATACTCCGAAAAAACTTGATTTTTCCTTCTTCCTCTGTCTACATTCAGTCCTTATGAAAAAAAGATCATGTTTTTAAATAAATAAATCAAGGTAGGAATCTTTTTCTGCAGGTCATCACCCCATTTATTTACTCATGGTCTCCTGATTTAGCTCATGTTGGTTGATATATATCTCATTTTACCTTGGCCACAAATCCAGTCTGAGTGGATTGATTCATTTTGGAATTCAAATATAGTTTATGTATATCTCTACTAATTCGTAGTAGTATATCATCTGAGCATAATGAATATTTGCTTGCAGTTAGAAATATTATTTTTATTTTTGTTTAAGATTTAAAAAGTATGGTAAAAACCTGGTATAAAGTGTTTAATAGTGTTTATGATCAAATAAAAAATAAGCCAGGTATAGCAGGTAAGTTTTTTTTTATGGGAACAGTGGTAAAAAACAAAATTGTTTTAACTGCTTAATTTTAACTCTTTTAATGGATAAATTATATTGACTGTTTGATTTTGTCTAATTATATGCAAGTTAGAAGAATGCCTATATTAATTGATTGAGTGCATGAATAAAATGTAGCTCAGTAGAGCAAAGCATATGTTCTGCATGCAAAAATTTGGGCCTAGGTACAGATACAACTTCCTTAAGCAGAGCTGGGGAAAAGTCCTGTTTGAAATTTGAAGAGCCACTTCAGAAGTCTTAACTCTAAAATAATTGTGATTCCAAAGGTGATGAGAAAATGAGATAGTACAACATAGGGTCCATAAAAGCTCAGCTATGGTTGACAACTTGATTCATCTAGGAAACCCAGACTTGCAAGATGACCTCTATCCTGCAATTTCTTCATATGGAGAAGCTGTCCAGTGGGCAACCTTTGACCTCTCCCTATTCTGTTGGACCAAGCTTGCCACAGATCTGTTGGTCATCACTGTGTCTAGAGATGTTTAGTTGTCTGTTTTTCTCATCTGAGAGTCTGCCTGTTTTGTTATTAATCAGTTATGTGGGTAATATTTTTATGATAAGGAAAATATACAAAGAAAAGTTACAGAACACACTTCTTTCCTCTGCCTTATTTTTTTGAGTTCCACGGTCTCAAGATATTATAAACCGGCCAGCTTTGTCCTTGTCAGCCCTTTAAGGTAAACCAGATTAAGAAATGCTACCCTATTTTTGCAAGGCATTGCCTCAGAATCTTGAAAGCCTGTCAAAGTTTATCTCTGCCCCATGTTACACTAAACAAAATCAAGGTGGGTTATTTTGACTTTGTGTATAATGTTTCCTTCAGTTTCCAGGCTATGCAATCTTTTCTGCTCGTTGTTTCTTAATCATTCTTTCATATCTCCTCCAAGGTCATCTCTGAATTTTTTTTACAGTTAGTACTAGAAGCCAGTTAAGAAAAACCAGCCAAAAGCAGTAAAATATAGTGATGCAAAATAGGAGAACTAATGGGTTTTGCACCGTTAAATATAAAAAAATAATTTAATCACTTAGGCTTTACATCCAAACAAGTAAGCATATATTTCAGGAATATTTCAATTCACACATGCCTGAAATATATGCTTACTTGTTCATGTGCATCATCTGATTCTTAGATATCTCAGATGGAACCTAGAAAATTAAACATCAGGTAGAGACAGTTTCAATCATTCTATTTCTCCTTACATGGTACCCATGGAAGTCTTTTTTCCTATAACAAGTAACATTGCTGAAGTTTTCTATATTGATTGATTGTGTTATACAAATGATGCCAAAATAAAAACATGGGCAGAATAATAAAATCCCTGTGAATTTGCTAACTCTGCATTTCTGCCACATCCCTGCCATAGGGCCTTTAGCATTCCTAGAATGATACCAAAGTATCTGAACTTAAAACTACTTAATGACATCCTCCTCCCATAAGTGCTAAGGAAAGGGCCAGAGATGGAGTAGGCTCTCTACTTTAGACCAATATATTGAAAAATCACAATCATAAATCTGATATTTTTCTCTGTGGGTTTGAACTAAAAAAAAACACACTTGATTCTATTTCTAGATAAAATGTTCCTAAAATAAATCTATATCATTCTAGCTTTCTAAGAGGTTGTTTATTCTACCTAGAAACTTATTTAAATTCTTTCTTTTAGAAAAGGTAAGGGATACATTTAGAGTTATAAATCTAGTTCTAAGGCTTAGAAAATTTCTTGTTTTTTAAGTCATACCTAAATTTAAGTTAAGAACCAGTTTGGCCTTTTTCAATTCTAGGGTGATATAATCTCCTTGCTGGCCTTCTCCATGGAAGAGTACACCTTCACTTTCAATTGTTTTAAATTTCAAAGCGATGACATCTTTCAGTGTTTTCAATGTTTTCTTCTTGTGTCCAAATCTGTACGGTAATACAGCATGGCCATCAAAATTGATAACATCAGCCCCTAAAGAGGAAAATAAAATTATTGCTGAATAGTTATATACTGCTTAGGCTAAGTAAAACAAAATGTTATGTATTTATATCAAGACAGGCAAGCAGATATTTAAGGAATACGTGATCTGGTTCTTACATATTCAAACGGCACATGGAAAACTGTACATCAGTTTATGAAGTTATAAGATAATATCTCCTGATTATTTTTTATTAACATAGTGACTTATATATTGTTAAATGCATGGGCCTTGCTCCCTGCTCATGAAGAGAGACATTTATTTCATCTTCTCATGACATTTTTTCTTTATTATTAATCTGAAATTCTGCCTAAAGATACTCTTGGTTGACCATTCAATGACTGCAAAATGTCATAGAAACTGGGCCTTGCCATCAACCTAAAATGAACCATGGAAATTATAAAGAATTATTTTTGGAAAGAAATTATAATTCCCAAGACCACTGAAAAATATGTGTGTAAATATAATTGAAAATGGTCACCATGTGGAGATAGTCAAAAGTAATTATCTGAGGACACCAAATCAGGATATATATTTTAAAATGTTCTTCGCTGTTGCAATAGCTGAAGTATGCTTGAATGTAATTGAAACACACACACACACACACACACACACACACACATTTATATATAACATGGCAGTATTAAACATGAGAATTTTTGGATTTCCCCCCAAGCACTGCCAGAATGTTTGGCTGATTATTATAAAACAAACTACTTCTATAACTTAAGACCAATAATGGTAACCACAAGGATTCCTCAGCACAGCTTCTATGATCTTAACCAGGCCATTGAAATTTGGCAACAAAAATCCTTTTTTTTAACAATTTTTGAAAAGAAAGAAGGGAAGCTGGAAGGGTTAATATCGCCACGATGCAAAAAGGATGTTGAGACTCTAGAAAGAGTACAGAGAAGAGCAACAAAGATGATTAGGGGACTGGAGGCTAAAACATATGAAGAACGGTTGCAGGAACTAGGTATGTCCAGTTTAATGAAAAGAAGGACTGGGGGAGACATGATAGCAGTGTTCCAATATCTCAGGGGTTGCCACAACGAAGAGGGAGTCAAACTATTCTCCAAAGCACCTGAGGGTAGAACAAGAAGCAATGGGTGTAAACTAAACCAGGAGAGAAGCAACTTAGAATTAAGGAGAAATTTCCTGACAGTTAGAACAATTAATCTGTGGAACAGCTTGCCTCCAGAAGTTGTGAATGCTCCAACACTGGAAGTTTTTAAGAAGATGTTGGATAACCATTTGTCTGAAGTGGTGTAGGGTTTCCTGCCTAAGCAGGGGGTTGGACTAGAAGACCTCCAAGGTCCCTTCCAACTCTGTTATTCTATTCTATTCTATTCTATTCTATTCTATTCTATTCTATTCTATTCTATTCTATTCTATTCTATTCTATTCTAATAGAAGCCTTATAATCATAAATAAACATGAGTAGAGCTGATACTGTCAATGGACTAAATTTAAAATAATTTAATTGCAATTCCAGAATAAACTCCCAGTGCAAATAAAACAAATCTGAAAATCTGATGCTTTGATAAATGAAAAGTTTCTGTGTTAATTTGACTTTTGGTTAATCATATACAGAATTAAATTTCACCATCAAGTCTGCATATTGGTAATCATATTCACGAATTTAGGAATCACAGAAGACTAAGTTGTTGTAAAATATTAAGGTCATATTGCACCATAATTAAATATAAGCTTGTAAGAAGTTAAATTGTAAATATTATTAAACATTGATAGAGCAATGAATTTTCAGTATTATCTGTCCCAACTCTAGAAGAAGCAAATCAAATCTGAAAGACCAAACGAAATCAGCTCCTTTCAGCTTGTATTCAAGATACTAGTTGTCAGTTATAAAACCCTGCTTGGCATGGGACCACTTCTTTCCAGTTGTTTCTATGCATTCTATATTGTCTGACAGGAGATGTATACACCATGTCCTTCAATTAAAGTGTGTCATTTTATGGAACCTTGGAAGTGTATCTTTTCTAACATATGTCTATTTTCTAGAACACCAAACTCTGCCATTCCCTTCCCCCGTTACAAACCTAATGACTGTTTGCAAGTCACTCAGTCCTCATTTCATCCTCCATACAGTCATTCTGGAAGATACTATTGGCTGCAAGAGAATAATGGCTTAAAGTAATTTAGAGAGTTCCACAGCCAAATCTTTCTTATTCATTCAAAGATATACCAACATTCCCATATGTCTCCCATATTCAAACCCACATTTGTAATTCCAACTATGTTCTTCCTGCATTGTTATCATTAACCACCATAACAAAAGCAAGAAGGGCTTTTGGAAGAAATGTGAATTCTTGAGAAGAATGGGAAAAGAGATAAGATTTTGATCCTGTTAAAGCTGAAGGAGAAGGAAGAAAAAAGGAAAGCTTGATTGTAATGTGGGGAAGGAAGAGAGCAGCTTTATTATTTAGTTACTATCAAATTTCCAGGCAGACTCAGTGTTCTTATTCTAAAAACAAAACTATGAGAAAGTATTGGACATATGGTAATCTTATCTTATATAAGCAACACAAATACATAAATATATCCATCTGTTGCTTTATACTCCAAGGACATAATTAGGTTTACTGATTGCAATTTGTTTTACAACAAACAAAATAACAAAATGCCTTGCAATACAAAATAACCCTTACCTTGAAAAGACAGCCTACACTATTTCACATACATTAAGAAGAGAAATTAGTTAATAAATCTATATAACACTTAAATTTTCTACTTGTAACTTATGCAGATGAACTAAAGCAAGGCCCAAGGGACTACTTAGGTTTATCTCACAAAATAATTAATGGCACAATGCTCACTGAATGCTTTTAAAAAAGCAATAAATTCCTGAGAAAAGGTTACCATCTTGCAGATTCAAAAAAGCCTCGAGTTAAATCTATGCTCTTGGTTCTAAAGTCAGAATCATGGGACATAATTAATTCCTCTTTTAAATTAAAGAATATCTAATGTGGAATGAAAAAAAGAGAATCTATTTGTAGTAGTTACCCTAAGAAGAGGTAACACTCAGGGGTGGGTTCTGGATCCTTTTGCTGCCGGTTTGCGCCGTGCGCATTTGCATGCTTCGCTTGTGCGCCCACGCCCACAGCAATAAAAATAGCTTCTATGCATGCGCAGAAGCAAAAATTAGCTTCTGCGCATGTGCAGAAGCAAAATCCAAGATGGCAGCGCCCACGGAGACACCAACAGAACCGGCTCCGTGATGTCATCACCATCGAACTACTAACAGTTCTAAAGAACCGGTTAGAACCAGTAGGAACCCACCTCTGGTAACACTTAATTCTTTATGTATTTCTGTAAGTGAGACTCGCCTCTTTCATGTAAACCTCTTCAAATATACTAACTGACTGTGATCATACAACACACTGAAATCTGTTTTGTTTTAACCACAGCTTGTTGCATAAGCTATGTTGGGCTTCACACACTGTCCTAAAGATTTACAAACTACAGCTAATAGGTTCCTATAGCATGCTAGGCTAAAAGCCAACAAATCTATTATGGCTTAGCAGAACAACAGTGAAAATTGTTGCAAAATTTATATTATGCAATCTTTATATTAATGATATAAACAACATGTAATGCCATATAATGAACATCTAATAAATATGTTCTTCAGACTCAACCTTTCAACATGTTTCCTCTCCTGCTGGTTTTCTCATTATGACACCCCTTCAGTAAATTACTATTCTCTTTCACTTTTAAAAGTTTAAAATTATTTGAATTATTATCAAAGGGAATGGTAGCGGGAAAAGGATTTCTACCAAAGGCATTATAGGTTATATACATATAGGATGAATAATATGATAAGAACCTTCATTTTCAGTAACACCTTGAGATTGTCATGATTAAACCAACATTATTCAAGCTGCTGTTTTGAAAATTGATGCAACCAGGTAACTAGTCTCTACACAGAAGCTCTTGTTCATAAAAACTGTGTGCTAATTTTTTTTAATTCTATGAAGTAGAGAACAGAGCTACTACTACAGCAAGTGCAATTTCTTAAACACTGAAGAAAAAGACAGTAAGAGGAAACCCTTAAAACCATCTCTCACTTTGAAATAATGCTTTCTTTAAGAGAGAACAAAAAGGTCCCCTTCAATTCAGGAAGCCACAGCTTTGTGTGAGTTTTGCTTCTCCATTCCTTTGAGAAATGGTTACATTGGAACTGATCTATCCCTGATCTCTATGTATTGATTGCTACTTTGGTACATCTCTATTCATGCATGTTTACCCTAAGATAATCATAATTTCTGACAAAGTAGAATGTATAGGTGACAAATTGAGACCATTCCCTGGAACCCCCTCTTCGAAACCAATAAATTACCTGATGTTAATGTTAATGGGAATCCTGGCAATTAGACAACAACAATAATATCTTCCAATACATTGTTTTACTTCAATGACTACTGAATGGCATAGCAAACATATGCATAATATATCCATATATAATAATCATATATAATTTAGTAAGTACATATATTGTAGATTTGCTTATAAGGAACTCAGAACCTGTGGACTCCATCTAGTCCATTTAGATAGTGAGATAGAAAACATATCCATTTAATAAACGAATAAAAATAAATCTCCTTACTAACCACAAAAAAAAATTGAATGATACTCTTTTTTATTAAAAAGTTTTAAAAGTACAAAGTACATACATTTTTATCTTTTCTCCCCCCCCCCTTATCCACCCTCCACCCTTCCCCCCTAATCACCCTCCCCTCCACCCACCCACCCCGGACTTCCCAGAAAAAACACAAGGTATAAATGCAAAACAAAAAGTATAAAGCTATAAAATACTAGAACAAATTGTTAGTTCAAAAATACCTTATCCATTCTTAACTCTATGTAACTTCAAGAGCTTGAAAGTATAATCTAAAATTTCTCAAACAAATAATTAATAAACTATTTGGGTTATCTTAATCTGATACTTTTTCTGAATATATTCAGTCCACCTACTCCATTCCAATATATATCTTTCATTTGAGTGGTCCTTAAGATAAGATGAAATCTTGGCCATTTCAGCAAGATGTGTCAATTTTACCGTCCATTCTTCAATTGTAGGTATATCTTCCTTCTTCAGATACTTTTAATTCAAATCCAGTTCATAATTAATGTTATCTCAGTAAAATTTGTGCTAATTTAAAAGTTTAAGTAGTTAAAAAACATTCAGACTGATTACATCAGAAAGACAATCCATATTAAAATAAAGCAGTAAAATCTTTACCCCTGGAGGTTCTATTATGAATTATTTCTTACTGTTGAAAGTATTTGCATTACTATTGTCTGCATTACTATTACTATTAATCTTCTCATCGTTCCTATCACCCATCTCCTCCCACTTATGTATGACTGTAACTTGTTGCTTGTATCCTTACGATTTATATTGATTGTTTCCTAGTATGATTTGATTGCTTATTTGTACCCGGACCATCATTAAGTGTTGTACCTTATGATTTTTGAGGAATGTATTTTTTTTAATGTACACTGAGACCATATGCACCAAAGACAAATTCCTTGTGTGTCCAATCACACTTGGCCAATAAAGAATTCTAATTTAATTTTGATTCTTAATTTTCAAATATAAGAACTAAATAGAATATGTTCTGAAATATTCTGAAAATTAAATGCAGAATGAGTTAAATATTATATGATATATGATAACATTAATGATAATTAATGTTAATTGTTAAACTAATATTATCCAAAAGTCTTAAAATACTAACTTGTCTAGATAATTAGTAGTATGTTAAAAAGGAGGACTATTTTCATCTGCAGAAGGAATATGGTATAAACATTCTTGAAAGATAATATTTATCTCAGCTAACATTATGCTGATAGTGATGAGTTTTTAAAACTTAGATAAAAATTATTCCAGCATTCTTCAATTTTATATCATATGTTTTTTTAACATGGGAACCATAAACTTCCAGAAATAATGGGATATTGTGAGCATCCATAAATCAAATACTCCCGGCATATGTAATAACCATATTCTGACTGATAACACTGCAGATATGATCTTTTAAATGACTCTGCTAGTTTATCCTTTTAACCAGTTATCCCCCGGAGTTAAACTTAACAGAAAAGGATGATATGGCATCACCTCTTTATCTTTTTCAATTCTTAATCCACTCAAGGGACACTTGGAAGGCAGAAGGAGTAAAGGAAGAAGAGCAGCTTGATAAATATTGCAGGTGTGTAATAGCACTATTATTTCTTAAAATAATAAGGTTAACTAAAACTGTTTTATTAAAAAAAATCATTATTGTACACGTTCTTATAGAAACAGCTAACCCTCTCCCCAAACTCCCTAAATTAGAAAAAAATGAAAATTTGATCCTAGCTATAGTCTGCTTTAGCATCTGCAACCCACCTCTTACACCATCACTTTTACTGGTTTCTAGTATTAGCTGCTCTTCTTGTTTTCATTTGTAAAGAAGCTCCAATTCTTTAGTTTTATTCTCTTAATGAAATGACAAATGAAGATTACAGTGCTATGGTTTTTGAAAAATACAGAGAATATATGAAATTCACTTTGCTCTTGTGGTCCTTATAGAAATCTTCAAAACTCTTCCCTCTCCAAAACTAATTCTAACATCTGAAAAGGAGAAAGGGAACAAATTGAAGCATAGCACAATTCTTGCTTTAAAACTGAATAATGAAAATCATGCAAAGTAAGTTTTTAAGAATTTTTAAGATGCTTTTAAGAGAGCTTAAGATGCTCTCAAGATGCTTGAGAAACACATATGTTTCTGTCTTCATTCACCTCCATTCTGCTGGCTGTATCTGGTACAATGCTGGATACTTTGAACTTTTTGTTATTTAAATACTCTGCTCTTTGTTTTTGTTTTTCTACCCTTTTTTGCAACAACTTAGCATTTATCTATATTTTTATACTATAAAGTAGGATGAACAAATGTTGTTTTATTTAATTAATACAGGAATATCCACTCAGAGCACACAAATTAACTTCTGGAATGCTTTTTTGTAGTTTCTAATATTTGTTCCACTAAATTTCAGTAGCAAGCCACCAAGAAGTAAAAGTGCAATTTTGATTATTGTGCTAAATTAACTAAAATGCAATAAAAAGAGGGAATAAAAAACCCTGACATTTACAGAAGGATGGAAGGAAGATCAATTCCTGATGCCTTGATGGATACCAAATGCCAGAGATACAGTCAAGCATATGATATGCATCCTTAATCAGCAATTATTGATTTAAAGTCCCAAATGTGGCAAAAGCAGGACAAGTAAAGTCCTTAAGAGTTAATGTTTCGATTTCTCAAATGTATCTCCAGCAGGAAGGCAATTACATACATACAATTATAAATCATTATAAGATGTTCGGTATACACCACCTAAAATTTGTTGTGCTAAGATAAAAAGAAAACCAATTTCACATTACAGAATATAATTTTCCACTGATTTTCCAGAGTAGAGCATGAAAGCTCATCATTTGAGAAGTCATATAATTTATTAATGTCAATGTCATCATCTTCTTTGACTATAAACAAAAATACTGATTTAGAAGCCACAATTAATTCTTCCAAAATCTCATTTTATTGTGAAATTTTTAGAGGCAGAAATAAAACCAAAATTAAGCATCCTAAAGAATAAGTGCAAAAAAACTCTGTCTTAATATACCATAAAAAGTTTTTAAAATAGCCATGCAAAACCAAAGTAAGATCCAGTGTAACCAACTTCCACACCAAACATTTAATCAGTATTTTTAATACGAAATTATCCAAGAATGTAAGCTTTTCCTGCATTAAAGAATAAAAGTTATGTTTGCAGTATATTTCCCAAAGATATTTTTTGTTAAGTATAACTAATAAGAAATTACAGAGAATATGATTTCCTATATATTTTGGTGGGAGAGTTTAGTTAATGAAAAACTGAGTTATAAGCCTTGTTTCAGTTTCATATCTAATTTTTTAAGTGAATACAAACATCAGCAAAATCCTATTTTGCTCATTTAGAGCATAACAATGGTGGGATTCAGCCGGTTCGCACCAATTCACCGGAACCGGTAGTTAACTTTGTGTGCAGTTCGGCGAACTGGCTGAATCACCATGTCTGGTTCCACCTCGTGGCTTGCCCCTCCCCTCCCAGCCACTCCTTGCCTCACCTGGCCTCTCCTGAGGCCATTTTGGTACCTTGGCACTCTTCTAGTCGGCCCCCCAGCCCCCTCCAAGCAAGTGACATTGGTGCAGGCAAAACCTCAAGGCAGCTTTGACAAGGCACTCGGAGGGAGGTACTCGAGCTACTAAACAGGCGGCCAAGCTAAAGGCCTAAAGGACCCCATCCATCATTGGGAGTCCAGGCGCCTCAGCAGGCGGCGAGCAATGCCTTAGCTAGGCTCCTCAGCTGACAACAGGCTTTGCAGATGGCTGATCTAGCGCCCAGAGCTGGCTCTGCTCTAAGGAGGCCAGGGGCATCATTGGGTTCCTGCAAAGAGGGGCTCAGGCCCAGTCCCCACGTGGCACCCATGATCCACAAGGTGCTGCTGGTGCTTCACAGCTACCCGGGCAGCATCTTTGTGGGTGGTGGCTTGCAAGTGGGTGCAGAGACAGGCAAAAGGGGTGGGAGATGGCCCTCCCTCTCTCCTTGAGCCTTGGATCTTCCTCCTCTTCCTCCCCTGCAGGTGTCCCCAGAGCTGCCGCCATTCCTGCATCCAAGCAAGGCCACCTTCCTGGCCCACATCTGCCACCTGGGTGCACTCTACATCCACCTGCAGAAGTTCATTGAGCACTTTGCCAAGCACACCACGTCGCTGCTGCTGCTGCTCTCTGCCCCACCGCAGGTGCGCCCTTCCCAGTCTGCGTGGTGGACTGTGGCACTGGGTGAGCTCAAAGACACACGCATGGGCGACTGGCATGTGGCTGGCAGTTGGATTCCAGAGCCGGAGAGGGCGGGGAAGGGAAGCTGAGCTGCCACTGCCTTTCATTATGGTGCTTGTAGCAAGATGGGGCTCTTCTTGTTGTCTCTTCTCCCCCCTCTCACCAGGCATGGCAAGGCTTATTGCCCCTCACTTAGCCACCCACCCCCTTTATCGATGCAATTTGGGGGTGGCAGGTTGGGTGGGGTGGGGCAGGGGAGAAATGGTATTCCCGACTCCCAGGTCGACTGGCTTCTTCCTGGCAGCTCTTTCTCTGCTTTTCAGCATCAGCTGTCAAAGATGAGGTTTTTGTGGGCAGAAGAGCTTGTCCCACCCACCACCACCCAGATGCCCTTGCTTCTCCCAAGTATTTCTTTGCCTACCTGATTTCAAGCTCCATCCTGTTTCTCCCCATCATGTGCAGGGCAACAAAATTTTGTGGGACTAAAAAAAGTTCAATCAATCAATTCCAACTTTTTGTGGAAAAAAAAGATCTTTGCGAAGTTGGAATTGATTGATTGAACATTTTTTTTACTCCCACAAACTGGTTGCCCTGCATATGATAGTGAGAAATGTGATGGAGAAATGCGACAGAGCTAGAAATCTGGTAGGCAAAGAAATGCTCGGGGTAAGCAAAGGCATCTGGGTGGTGGTGGGTGGGACAAGATCTGCAGCACTTTCGCTGCAATGGAGAAACGGGCAATGGAGCAGCCAGCACAAGGGAGGGAGGAGGCTGTTTGCCCTCTTTCCCTGTTATTCCTCCTGTTGTGGCCCATCAGCAGCCTGTGCAGCCAGGGCCTTTGGAAACTCCAGCATCTCTTGGCAGTGTGGAGAAAGGAGGGGCTACTCCTTTCCTGAATGCAAGAGCATGCAGGGCTGCCAAGAGGCAGGAAGGTTTACTCCAGAGAAGGTCTCCTCAGGAGTAAGGTTGGAGGCTAATTGGCCACTTCCTTAGTCTATTTAAGAACAGTTGGGGCAGCTGGCAAGATGCAGGAAACAACTCTTCTTACTCCTAGTGTATCGGATTCAGAATGGCCCTAGTTTGGCCCTAGTTTTCCTATGTTATCTGTTCGGCTAATTACGTCTGGGAGTCTTGCCAAGCCACAGTAAGAGTACTGATATCGGACAAGACTTTGGCATCAAGAATTGAGTTATTTTACGTTGGACTTTGGTCAGGCTGTTAATGACTTTGAATTAACAGCAGTGGTTCCTGAAATACTGTTTGAAAACGTACCTTTGTTTGAGCAAAATACTAAGAAAGCTTATTAGTGTTCTTTATTCAATTAAAATAAGGTTTGCACAGAACTTTGTGTGAGCTGCGTTCTTTGTGGTTCATAGCTGGGGCAGAACACCTCCTTCCCTCATGCCAGCCACTCCATTTCCCATTTTGCCATTGCAGTGCAGCGCCTAGGATCCACTTTGATAGTGTGTGTGGAGGTAATTTAACAACTTGTTCATCCTGGGTCAGGTTGGCTGTAGTGGGAGGATCATCCCACATGTGCAGCAGAGCTGGAGGATGGGGATGGGCCATTCCTCCCATGATGGCCAACCTTCCCATGGGCGAACCAGTTGTTAAATTATTTGAATCCCACCACTGATACATAGAACATAAAATAATAGCATTGGAAGGAGTCTCAGAGGTCTTCTAGTCCAATTATCTGTTCAAGCAGGGAGCCCTATACCATTTCAGACAAATGGTTGTCCAATCTCTTTATGAAAGTCTCCAGTGATGGAGCACCCATAACTTCTGAAGGCAAGTTAGTCCATTGGTTGATTGCTCTCATCATTAGGACATTTATCCTTAATTCTAGGTTGCTTCTCTCCTTGATTAGTTTCCAAACATTGTTTCATGTGTTCCCTTTTGATGCTTTGGAAAATAGTTTGACCCCCTTGTCTTTGTAGGAGCCCCTTAAATATTGCAACAGTGCTAACATGTCACCCCAGTCCTTGGCTGTGAAATGTAATGAGTATACAATGAATTATATGTGACATATCCATATTTTCTTCAAGGAGTGTGTAATTCTGATGTGGCCATTGTTGAATAGCTGATGAGTTCATGGTACTTTCTGGCGATACGTGAACATCTGAAAATGTTTGTACAAGAACCCTTTGGCAATCCAAATGATCTTATAAATTTTATCTATGCATATATTATAATGCTTAACTATTGTTTTACAGATAAATTTTCTTATGAAATTTTTACACATAAAATTCCCTTGTGTGTTTAATTTCAAAAGATATTTTAAACTACAGCTTCTTATGATACAGTGCTGACACTCTCTTGAAAACATATGAGATGTGCATAAATCTTGAATGAATGCTGCAGCTCTGAACAGCCTAAGAAGTTATCTTTAATATATCATCCTTAGGAATATGTAAAACATTCCATTTCTTTAGGAGGTATGTTTTCATCTATTTTTCTTATAAATTGATTCCCTTCACTTTCTGCATTAATCCAATAATTGTTTTTAAGCTATACAGCAGTTGGCAGTCAAATTAATATTTTAAAATATATTTTCTTTCAAAACATATTTATTGATTTTTTAAATTTATTTACTTATTTACTTACTTACTTCTTACTTATTTAAGCAAATTTCATCTCAAATTTGAATTTAAGACACCTTTTTATATCACTTTTTTGAGGGAAAATCTACTCTACATCCTTACTTTTGAGTTGCAAGTAAAATTGGTTCATATCAGAATTTGAAAACAAAGATGACTCAAATATCTTCGAAAACATCCTTATACTTCTTTTCTCTTTCTTATAATTATTTACCAATATTCTCTTATTTTTATAGCATACGCTCTTATGATTTTAATAGATTTTATGTAAAATTTCCCAATTCCAAGTAACTTGTAATATTGTATCCTACTTAATATTATCTACTGCACATAGATAAACTATGCAAGATAAGCTAACTTATTTTGTGGGGTTGGAAAGCAGGAGAGCATACTGAGTGCCTGAGTGGAAAAGAGAACATTTCTGTAGAAAGTAAACATGGGATCAGTCAAAAAGGATTCAAATGTCTATATATTAATGCAGAGTATGAGGAATAAACAGGGTAAATGAGGGTAGATATGATTTAATTGCATAGGATGAAACCCACAAATTGAATATATAGCTAAAAGGGTTTAAATTATTTAAAAGAAACATAGCAAATAAAAGAGGAAGTGGAGTTGCACTATATATAAGAAATAACTATGTCTCTAGAGAAATAGAGCACAAAATTGTACTGAATGCATTTAGGTCGATATAAAAAAGGGGGTGTGACATTGCCATAGGTGTATACTATAGGCCACCCAACCAAACCGAGGAAATAGATGAACTTTTTGCTAGACAGTTTACCAAGGTATGTAGGAAACACATCACAACAGTAATGGGGGACTTTAACTATCCTGACATCAACTGGGAAACAAACTCTGCACCAAGTGGAAGATAAAATAGTTTCCTGACAAATCTAGCAGACAACTTTGTCTCCCAAAAAGTAGAGAAGGGAAGTGGGGGATCAGCCATATTGGACTTAATTCTCAATAACAGAGATGAAATAATATAAGGTGTTGAAGCTACAGGAATATTGGGGGAAGTGATCATGCAATATTGGAATTCAACATTATGCAAGCACAAGCAATAGAACTAGTCAAAGTTCTCGGACTTTAAAAAACTAATTTCAATAAACTTAGAGAGAGCTTGGGAAGGATTCCATGGATGAGAATCCTGAAGGGGAAAGCAACCCAAGAAGCTTGGAAAACTGGAGATTATAAAAGCCCAGTCAAACACAATACCAATGAAGAAGAAAAATAACAGCTCTCAAAAAAACCAATATGTTGCATAAAGAACTCTCTGATAAATTCAAAGACAAAAAGGACAAATATAAAAAGTGGAAAGGGGGCATATAAGTAACACAGAATATCAGCAAATAGCCTGAGTCTGCAAAGATGAAGTGAGGAAAGCTAAGGCTCAAAATAAACTAAGGTTTGCAACAGAAATGAGAAATAATAACATATAAAAAAACTAGAAAAAAGTCAAGGAAATGATTGGTCCATTAATGGGAGAAAGTGGCAAGAAAGTAGCAAGCAACAGGGAGAAAGCAGAACTCCTTAACTTATTTTTTTGTATCTGTCTTTAGACAAAAGGAAAAAAATAATCCAACCAATCAAAAACAATACCGTAAAAAATAGATTAGGAATACAAGTTAAAATAGGCAAGATAATGATACAAGAGCACCTGTCCATTTTAGACGAGTTCAAATCACCAGGACCAAATGCACTACACCCAAAGTTCTGAAGGAACTGGCAGATGTGATCTCAGAAACATTGAACTATATATTTCAAAGATCCTGGAGCACTGGGACATTACCAGAGAACTGAAAAGTGCTCATCTTCAAAAGAAGGGGAAAAACAGATTCAGGAAACTATAGACCTATTAGCCTGACCTCAATACCTGGAAAGATACTGGAAAAGATAACCAAGCAATGAATCTGTGAATATCTAGAGGCAAACAAAGTCATAACCAAAAGCCAACATGGGTTTGTCAAAAACAGATCATGCCAGACAAATCTTATTATATTATTTCACAAAGTGACAAAATTAATGGATCAGAGAAATGCTATGGATATAATTTACTTGGACTTCAGAAAGGCATTTGATAAAATAGACCATAACCTACTACTTGATAAGATAGGAAAATATGAGTTAGACAGCATCATCACCAAATGAATTTGTAACTGGCTGACCAACCACACTCAACATGTAGTCCTCAATGGAACTGCATCTACATGGAGGGAAGTATGCAGTGGAGTACCCCAAGGCTCTGTTTTAGGCCCAATACTCTTCAAAATCTTCATCGATGACTTGGATGAGGGAATAGATGGTGAACTCATCAAATTTTCAGATGACACCAAGCTGGCAGGAATAGCCAACACTCCAGAAGATAGGCTTAAAATACAGAAGGAACTTGACAAGTATGTTCAAGTATGAACATTGAGTGCTAACAAAATAAAATTCAATTGTGAAAAAAAAATAAGGTTTTACATTTAGGCAAGAAAAACCAAATGCACAGGTATAGCATAGGTGGTACCTGGCTCAGTAGTAACTGTGAGAGGGATCTTGGAGTCCTAGTGGACAATCATTTAAATATGAGCCAGCAGTGTGTTGCAACTGCCAAAAAGCCAATACAATTCTAGGCTGCATTAACTGAGGGATAGAATCAAGATCACATGAAGTGTTGATACCACTTATAACACCTTAATCTTAAGTTATTTATTAGGCTACTGTAGAAATCTAGGTTGTGCACTAATTCTGCATAATTCTGTATAATTTATAGAGCAAAGCAAATACCCCAAATTAATCCAGGTATATTTAAAAAAATCTCTTTTCTCTTACTATATTCTAAATACAGACAAATATGCTATTACTTATGTGAACGGCATAGTAAAATGTTAATAAATTGCATTTGAAGTGCCATTAAGTATTCCCTGCATCTTCTTTGAATACAAATTGTCCGTGTATCTTGAAAGTCTAGCTTATAATTTTTTTGTCTAGTATGCTGCTATTCAAACATACAGTGAGATGAAGATGTAGTTTTAATTAGGGCTTTGCCACATGGCAGGCTTAAGCAGTTTGTTACTTGTGCTGAAACTAGCTAGAAATGGACTGTTTTTTGTTCTGTAGATTGATAAACATTTCTAATTGATACTTTCCTATCCAGTATGTTCGTCAGTGAACCAGTAGAAGACAAATAAAAAACAAATTTGCCATTATTATTTGGGCTAGAAGGAGAAATTAGTCAAGTTAAGAAATAAAAGGTCCACCTGCAAATAATAATTTTAAAAAACCCTTCAGCCTTAGTCTACCCAGTGGTGGGTTGTAAATTATTTTGTTACCGGTTTGTGTGCATGGTCGCGCTACCAGGCGATGTTTCTGTGCATGCTCTTATGCTCAAATGCTCTTGAAAGTATTTTCTGAGTTTCTTTGTTGCTAACTATTGGTCATTCAGTTATACCTATTGATGACACAACTCCCACCCACTCCTGTCTTCCATTTTTCTTGCATTCTATCGCATTTAAATTTTAATTAAGACATGATTGAATCAAATGGTGAAATATATGTTTTAGTTGAAAAAAATGTGAGAAGTCTATTGATATGAAATCAGTGTTTCTTTTTTTAAAAGCTCTAAAATTATGTAGAATGTTCCTGAATCAAAACAAATAGACTACATGCCACACATTTCTGATACTATAAGGAATGAACCCTTCAGAGTCAAAGTAAGCCCTTAACTTTACTCTCTAATGGCTCTTCCTTAATTTCCCTATTGAATATAAAGGGGACAAGAGTCCCTTCAACTCAGCTGACAATTTTAAATGTTGGATGTTATTTGACATTACAGTAATTAGAAAACTGAACAAGGAAGAATTGGAATCAAAGAACTGCTCTCTTGGGGCAAGAAAATGACAGGTCATAGGAGAGCTTTTAAGAGAAAAAAGTTCATAGCACAGAACAAAGAATGATAAGGTCAGCACAAGAGGCATTTTAGTAATGTACCATTGAGAGACATACAACTCCCAAAGTTCTCTTTGGCTTCTTTAACTCAGTAGTCAATAAAAGCAATGTTGAATCAGCTTACTTGGTAGTTATTGTCTCTTGTGAACAATTATCTATGTTAAAAGAGCAAAGAACTTAAATTCGTGTTTTATCAACATCTCAGAAGAGATCATATATGTCTACTAGAACTTCAGCTCTAATGTCACCAAGTGCAACCAATTCTAATTTATTGACCTTTCTGCAACCTGAAAACAACTGGACAAAGAGATTTCCTTCTCTCTAAGAGACTCAATTTATACATGTATGTGCACATATATGTATATGTGTATTTATATAGATAGATAGATAGATAGATAGATAGATAGATAGATAGATAGATAGATAGATAGATAGATATAGATAGAGATAGAGATAGAGATAGAGATAGAGATAGAGATAGAGATAGAGATAGAGATAGAGATAGAGATAGAGATAGAGATAGAGACATAGACATAGATATAGATATAGATATAGATATAGATATAGATATAGATATATAGCAAATGGGTAGTAGATTTTTTTTAAATATTCCAATCTAGGGATAATTTCTAAGGGAGGATTAGGCAACTAGAATCTCTTCCCATTTCTAATCCAGCACCATAGCCATCTCTCTCTCTCTCTCTCTCTCTCTCTCTCTCTCTCTCTCTCTCTCTCTCTCTCTCTCTCTCTCTCTCTCTCTCTCTCTCTCTCTCTCTCTCTCTCACACACACACACACACACACACACACACACACACACACACACTTACACACACGTCATTACAGTGAACATGTATTTTTATTACAAAATCAACTTGGGATATATTTGATTTTTATTTTCCTTATCTTTTCTCTAAGGAATTCAGGGTACCACCAGTATTAATTCCTATTTGCCACTTTCATATTTTCTCTAGAGAATTTCACAGCTACAGTAGCTTTCTATTTTTTTTATTTCATCTTTATTAAAGTTTTATTTTATTATATAAAATACAAAGAAAGAAAAAAATAGGAAATTATAGGAAGGGAAGAAAGCAGGGAAAAGGGAGTGTGAGATACAAGGGGAAAGAGAAACAGAAAGAAAGGGTGGCATTGACTTCCAACTCTTCTTAGCACTGTACAACCCACTCCAACCTCAACTTTTTGCTTTTACACATTAATATATAACTAGCCATATAACTAGCCATTCCTATAACACCAAATCTTTCTAATCAACAAAACGAAAGTCAAAGTTTCATTTTCTTTTCTTCACAAGAACAAATTCCAGAAGTGATATCCATATCATTTTCTTTAACTTTCTCTTACTACAGGTACTCTCAAATACATTTTCAATATCTTTTGCCTACTTTAAGAATTACTTAAGCATTAGATATATGTAAACAAAAATTACATTTTCAAATTTCTTTCAGTTGCACATATCAAGCACAGGAAAATCCATCCTTATTCCAGTTAACACATTAAGTTTAAGTCACTCCTTCCAGCTTATCTTCATGGAGAAAAATCTTTTTCTTCTCTGGAAGTTTTATCAAATACTTATAGGCCTTTCTTTTTATCACAAGATCCTGAACCTTGTTAATGTCCTTAAATAAAAAGTCCCAAATTTGTCTTTTTTCTCTACTCTTGAGAGGTTTATATTTGAACCATAGTAGTGAAAGTTAATATCAGGTTCTTCCAAAACTATGATAAACTCCTCTGCATTTTCAGCAACTTGTGAAGTTGCCCTGGCAGTTTGGTAACATTCTCCACATGTTTGCATCTCAGAAGTAATTGAGAAGATTTTTTTTATCATCAGAGAACAGCTGGTCTGCGGGAAGGTGTGGCCAATGCTGCGCTGCTTGGAGACCTTGTTCAGTCGAACCATGTCAGAACCACCCTTGAGGGGTGGTGAAGAAGAGGGGCCCCTGCTGGTGGACTGGGGGTGGCAAACCCCCCAGGGAGCCGGCTCAGTCCCCTCGGCCGGTGGCGACAGAAGGCGACCTTTAAATGTCATCCTAGCCACGGCGGCCACAATGACAGGATGATTTGGCAGATTGAAGTCAGCTGGGAAGAGAAGTTCAAGTACATGTGCTGGAGAGTGTGAAGAAAACGGAGGCTGGTGAGTCACATTGTCGACATAAACTATTAAAAAGAACTGTTCCAATTTTAAAAGGGAAACAAAAGGACCGGAAATCAGAAAGCGGCTGCTTGATTTATGGAGAAAATGGAGGAATAAAGTTAAATGGAATTACAAACAATGCCCAACTTTTAAGATTTCTAATTTGGTTATTAAAGACTTGGTGCAGACTTTAAGAAACTGTAAAGATAAATTTGGTGAAATATTTGAAAGTAAAGCTGATTAAAAATACGGAAGAAGACATAAAGAAACGGCAGATCTAGGAGATTGGGGAGAGCGCCACCTATGGCTTGGAGGAATTATTGTAGTGACTGAATACCATGGAGGACTTTCAGTCAGCTGGTGACCTTGAACAGAGAAAATATTTTTGAAAGCTGTGAAACTTTAAAACAGTAAGCAGTTTGTTCCTGAATACAGGGGAATATTTTACTGGAAGAAAAGGCTGTGGAATATAATCATTATTAACAGCTGGACCTTGGATTTGAGAATCATTACTTTGAAAATATGGGGGAAATTGACTATAAAGAAATGACTGAATTTTTGAAAGACTTGTTTAAAGACTTAAGAAGAAGCCTTGGACTTTATGTAAAGGAGAAAGAGAAAAGTAATCTACAAGGAGAGAGAGAAATGGAAAAGATAGAGGAAGAAGAACAGATTAATGAACTTGCTGAAATATATAATGACAAAAAGGAAAAGACTATTGAAAATGAAATACAGATTGAGGATGATACTGCTATTCAGTACAACTCGATTGAGATTTCTTGTTTAAATGATTTTACAGAAATGAAGGGAAAGAAGGAAGATAATGAATTGGTTGATGAATATATTGATTACAAGGACTATAGTGGGATCTATAATGATAAAAAAGATAAAAATATTGAGAATGTATGGATTGATGTTTATATGGAGATCTATAATGATTACCCTGAGATATGTGATGATGCGGGAGAAATAAAAAGGAGAATTAGGGAGAAAAAATTAAGAGGATTTGAAGTTAGATATACATAGATAATGTATTTAAAAAGGAAAAAAAGAGTTTTGGGATGGAGATGCTGTTGGTACAGGAACAAGAGAAAGAGAAAGAGAAAGAGAAAGAAGAAGTCAAGGGAATGGAGATGGATAAAATGTAAAATTAAAAAGGTAACAATTGAGAAGTTAGGAGAAAATGGATAAATTGGTGTTGGAAAGTTATTAAAATGTTATTAGGTTCCATTAAAATAAGAATGTAGATTGTTTATATTGGTTAGTTATTATTTATAGCTATGAGATTTGTTTAAAATAAAAGACATGGTTGAATAGATAATGAAGTTTAGAGAAAGTTACTTGATTTGATGTAGAAAACAAGAAACTAGAGAGAATAGAAATGGATTTGATATTAAAAAATAAAAGGTATATCATTCTTATTTTATTTTTATTTTATTTTATTTTTACTTTTTATTTTTGTATATGAGATTGGTCTGAATGAAAATTTTTGAAAAATTTACTGTGATGAGATTTGTATAATTAATTGATCTGAAATAAGATGAAAAGAATTTTGATGAATAATTTGAAAACTGTAATTAACATGATTATGAGACTTTAAGATAAATTACACAATTGAAATATGGATTCTATGGGGCATTTAATAACAATGAGATAGAAGAAAAAAATGAGGAATTTTGAGCTTAAAGAAGGGGAGTAAGCACTATGGCTTATAATTAAGAAGTAGGAGGAATGATAACTTTTTGGGGAATTTAAACTAATAGCGATCAAATTTGGAGTGAAAATTCAAAACTAGATCGAGGAGATCCCAGCAGACAAAACTAGGTTTTTTGGAGGTAATACTGAATTAGCAGCATATATCTAAATAAAATATTATATACAAAGAAATGACATAATAGAATTTTTTTTAGATATCATCAGTCTGTTAAATGTAAGATGAATTAGTATAAAAAGTACTCAGGGAAAGGCAAAGAGGGTGAAAGAGGAAGTAGAAAGAGGAGGAGGAGGAAGAGAAGGAGTAGAGAGAGGTAGAGGAGGAGTGAAGGGGTAAGAAAGTAGGAGGAGAAGATGGAGATAGAGAGAGAGGAGTGTAATAGAAAAAATAGAACAGACTGATGATTGATGATGTAAGTGTTGAATAAGATATTGATTTTTGAATGATTGATTACAATGTAGAACTATGTATTTTATTGTGATATTTTGAGATATATGTGAATTGAGTTGTATATGAAGTTGTGGAGAAAAAATAAAAAAAAATCTTGTTAAAAAAAAGAGAACAGCTGGTCAACAAATTGGCATATTTTATTTAGAAACCTTTCTAATATATCTCTAATACTTCGCTTCACCATTTGGCTTCCTCTTTTAATGAGAATGAGAAGATTTTAGCTAAGAAGATCAAGCTACCAGTTACTACAATAGTAAACTAAAATCACAGCTTTCAATCTTTATCTTTCTCCATCAGCATTTTTTTTCTCATCACACTTCCTTATTTGGCTTGCTTTAGCAGCCTTGTTCTTTGAGACAAAAACTACTGAAATGTGATTTCATTTTAGGATAAAGTAAGCTATATCCACATTGTAAGAGTTGTGGGATAGGGGAGAGTAAATCTTATTCCAGAGACAGCCATTTTCAAACAAGAAACAGATGGCAGGTGAGGAAAGAGCACCCCAAAATGCAGCTCATCCCCTGCCTGAAATCTTTCATGTGGCTAATGTAGATCATAGACTGGGAGTCTGAAGTTCTCTTGAGAGCATCATCCCTTAAACCAGTGGTTTATTTCTAAAATCTTCTGTTTACTCATTCAATGTTGACCTTCATCTTTGAAACATCATCTTTGTCCCAAACTCTTCAGCTGTGTACTAAATTTGCAAGTTTCCTGCATATCTCTATATGCAGAACATCTTTTGTATGGCTTCCTAATTCTCTACAATGAAACTATGCATGTCTTCTTTTATTTACTTGAGATTGTATAGTGTGGGAGAAAGTTTTGTAGTCATGTTGTTATTCCATCTTGATCTACAGTGATACTTATAGAGGAAGAACTATAGTTTGGATACCCTTGAGGATAAAAAAAAGTCCTATTAGGCTGAATTAGTTCAGCCATAAATCTCCAGATGGCTATCAGCAATGGTTAGCAATTTCTGCAACCCTATGTTGCCATCTAGTAGTCAGCATGGTCAGTAATAGTCTGAGTCTGGCTCTTGTGTTTTATGCGGCCTCTTTCCATTTATTGTTCATTTTGTATTCACCTTGGCAAATGTCAAGGTTCCACTAAGGCTATGTGCTAACCATGAGTATATGCCACCAAGAAGTCTACTATAATAGGGAGTATCTGCCAACAAAATAACTCTATTCTTGTCTTTAATATATTTACACAACTGTCAGAAAGAATAATCTTGCAAGTCCACATTTCTGTTTCTTCAATGTCTTTCTGATTCTTGATGTTATCAGGCAACTTAAGGAAAATGTTTATGGCCCAAAGTCTCCTTACACACCATTAAAACAAAAATGTGAATTTCTTTCAAACATCTGTGTTTCTAGTTCAAATATATTCTTCTCATGAGAATTTTTTTACTGATAAGTTGGATCTGTTCATCTGTTTAAAATAGTAGTTTTAAGCTTGCAGTTTATGAACGAATTTCTGTAGACTTATCCTGGCAGAGTTTCTGTATTTCTTTTAATGGTTACCTTAATATGGATTTCAGTATGATTATATTATGAACATTTCTCTTGAAATGTCCATTCCTGACAAAACCAATCCTTGTTGGTCTTTGATGGACAGTAAATATATCTTCATTTACTATATCTTCAAAGATGTTTTATCAGAATAATGACATTTAATTTCTTCAGTTTTAGTTATTTAATTATGATTTTACTGTATTGTAAACTATTTGGAGGATCTTTGCTCAGGGCTAAAAAGCTATATATAAATCACCTTATAAATAACACAATTAAACTTAGAATGTAGTAATCCCAGTTTAACAGGATGCTCCTGGACCAACAGGTGTAAAATTCTTAAAAACTGAGCCTCTTTGGCTACATTTGGACACTCATGTAATTGTCCAGAGGATGTTTCATCTATGAACAGGGAATGTCATTTCAAAGTAGATAATGTCACTTCAGCTATAAAGATATATTGCTGCCTTGTTCATGAAGAAGCATATGTGTTCTCATTGGAATGATAGACTGATTCTATCTGAGCTCCAAAGACTTAAAACTATGTAAACATGTTTCTGACCTCCAAATAGATCTGAAAATAATCAGAACAGGTCAGATATTTAATAGTTGTGTTTAAACTGGATTGAGCAATGTTGAAAGATGAAAAGACTGGTCATCAGGAAATGTCCTATATCTTATTTTAATGACTCTGCATTTAACCAATTCATCCAAACTTGGAAAGGATAATTTTCCCTTTGAATAAGGCAGGAACTTTAAACAACAAGTGTATCAAATTTTGGCTTGTTCTGAAGCTGATGACAATGTTCATAGGCTATTCAGGGAATTGTGCCAGATTACTGGAAACAAAATTTCTTCTGGAAGCAGTCTGACCTGATTAAATAAGTAAGATTTGGAGAAAGTAAGAGAATAAGACTTGGAAAAAATCAAACGCTCTGTTATACCATAATCTAGCAGTTGCAATTCTTTCTCTGTTTTTAACATTTGAATAAAACGGGATGATATTTGTGAAGAAATTACAAATTAGGGGGTGAGGCAAATTTCATAGAAATCAATACAAGAATTGTTGAGTTTCATTACATTAAAATCAGATTTTGGATTTTATTTGTCTGAAAAAAATATCCTTCTTCTTTAGGAACAGAATATTCTTTGACAAACAGCCAAGAAATATCAGGTTTTACCTATGTAGCAGATAACTCACGCTGAGAATAATGATTGATGAGTATCATATAGTCATAATGTTGCTCAGGATAGCAACATGTGTAGCATATAAATTTAATAAATAAAATAAAGTTGGAAGGCACATAAATCCAATGGTATTTTCAGTGCATGAATCAAATTAAATCTTCTCCATCAGGTGTCTGTTTGATTTCTGCTTCCAACCATTTACCACATGGGCTTTTTCTAATTGATTCAAGAATTTTTTTCTTCATCAACAGTAGAAGAAAAAGAGATCAGTTGAAATAGTTGGTAGTGTTGATTGTTTTGTGAAGAAGTAGTGTATGTCACTAGGATAACTTCTCATCAATATTTCATCAGTAATGATGTCTGAGACTGAAAGCCAGAAATTGCCCTTTCTTTCTTTTTGAAGAAATTGAGCTCTTACTGCTGAAGCTATTATTTACACTGTGTTAGCAGAATTATTAGTTCTAACACAACCTACCATGTCTTTCTTATTACTTTCAGACAGATGGTGTTAACACAATCTGGAAGCAAGGGGAAAAAGTTTTGTTGGAAATTTCAGTCACAATTCTGTTTGTACATTTTGCTTCTCTCACCGTAAAGAAGAATATCACAATAGCAAAACAAAATTGTATCATGGATGTGCATAAACTGGATACATATTAGACTGCACAACAAATTGATAAGAGTGCCACAGACATATAAACATGAATTATTTGACTAAAATGTGCTAGAATGATATATTGCTTTAAAAAAATGAATGTGGATGTGGGAGGGGGTGAAAGCCCTCCTGCCACCCCTGAAGGCTTTTTCGCTGCCAATTACACAAGGGTCGGTGGAGTTGTTATGCTCCCTAAATTGGCAGCTTGCCACACCCCACAAAGGCACAGCAAAGAGGGGACAGGCTGCACTGTGCCCCACAAGGGCACAGCTTTGAAGATATTGCCACGTCTCACCAGGGCACGGCTGAACGGCCAGATTGAAGGGGCTAATTGCAGTGCTAAGCCCACCTAAGCGCCTTTATTTGATTTATTTATTTGAATGAATTTCTATGCTGCCCAACTCCCAGAGGACTCTGGGCGGCCTTGAACTGTCACATGACCATGCTCCACCAGAGCATGGCATAGCTTATACCTTGGCCTTACTGAAACAGCACACTTACCTTGAGCACACCATTGACTAGCCAGGCATCAGACATCTGCTTAACTTGTTGACAAATATTATGGCATCCAGGGTACCGAATTCTTCTAAAGCTGGCTCTGGTAAGAGTCACAAAGGTTGCCACAAGTCTAGGGAGTCGGAACGCTCCTCACGTGAGACACGGGGAGAGACTTCATCCTCCACTTCTTCCAAGGCACTTAATACAGCAGAGTGCCGTCGACATAAGGTGCTAGATAAACTGTGCGATCAGGCATCACAGTGCGAGCATGCACGCACAGGGCCTTCTACATTGGCTGCATCGACTGGCACGGTTCCCATGTTACCGGAGGAGGGCGCTTCCTGCCTAGACTCAATCATGCCTAGCTCCAATGCAAAGCTGTGGGGGGGCTGATTCGGCTTTCCTTCCTCTCTCCGAGCGTTCATCTGCTCCCGTGGCCCGTCAGAAGCCCACACCAGAGGCAACTTTCACTCCTATGGCTGTCGGCCTTAGGCCTTCGGAAGAAAGCCAGCCGGTCTTGCCTGACAATATACGGGCCATTGTGCAAGAGGCAATATGCCAGGCATGGCCAAGAGCCTTCACCAGTCCCGGCATGACTGTCATTGTGACAAAGCTAGTCACTATGGACACAAACACTACTCAGAATTGATTCAACCAGTCTACCAGACTGATGACTATGAGCAGGGGTCGGATCATTCTTCACGAGATGATCAGTCTCAGGTTTCCGAAGGAGCAGGGGATTCAGAGCTCGAACTCTCGGAGGATGACACCAGGCCGTTAGAGCAACTTTCTGTTATGGGCCTGTTTCCCATTCACTTGTTTCGGTCACTCCTGCACAAGGCGAAGATTGCAGCCGGTTTAGCTCCTGTATCATCTGAGGCGGAACAACAATCGACACATGATCTTAAAAATCCACTGTTTTTGGAGCACATCTCGGAGGAAGATGTGGTGCCATCTCCGAAATTCTTCATCGATATCATTACTCGACAGTGGTCGGCTCTGGGCCCAACCCATTGGCCTCAGAGAGAAAACTGTACAATGTGGCTCACGACCTGGCTAAAGCTATTCAGGTGCCAACTATCGATGCACCGGTAGTCGCTCTGCACAATTCTTCCGCCATAAGGGGTGATCCTGCAGAAGCCTTGCAACCGGAGGACCACAGGTCCGAACACACCAATGTGCACACCAAGCTGCGGCATGGGTGGTTCATGCATCTACCATGGTGTCTTTCTTCTCTCGCATGTCGTTAATTTGGCTCCGTCAGCTGCAAGAGGCTACACCTTCCTCTAATGTGCGTCTGAAACAGGACATTAATAAGTTGATTGTGGCAGCCCAATTGATGGCGGATGCCACTTTGAATGCTGCCCGCTTTGCTTCTAAGTCAATTGGCGAATCGGTGGCAGCATGGCGGATGCTGTGGCTCAAATCGTGGCAGGCAGACGCATGCCACAAGTGGCAGTTGGTGACAGCATCCTTTGCCAGGGACCATTTGTTTGGCGCCTGTCTGGAGCCACTGTTAACAGAATCTAAAGATCACTGGAAGATTCTCCCATCTATCTCCAGGTGGGGAGACTCTAGGCTGGCGCCATACTTCCGGAGCTCATCTTATCGACCCTTGAGTATGGGTACCTTTTCCCAGAAAGCCTATGGGAGTTCTGGCCAAAGACAGAGCCCACGTAATGAAAGAGCGGACAGGGGTCGTTCCTTTAGAAGTAGACGTCCCTTTCAAGGGGGAGAAAGTTGGTCGTTCCGCTGTCCCCAGTGAGTGTATTCCTGAGCATCCCATCGGTGGCCAGCTGG
>JALIGW010000008.1:9255000-9257500 GCA_023053685.1 Diadophis punctatus similis
ATTTAAGATCAGCTGCAAATAAATAGAAATAAGAATTGCTTTAGTTATTATATCAGTTGCCTTTTATTGTTTGCGGAAAAACAGTTCTCTGTCACAATTATTTTTGCACCTCATTTTTCTCTGACCTTACTTCCTTACTGGAAGTAATGTTAAGATATTTGGGTCCAAAGCAGCATTTAAACCCAAACAAACAAATGCAGAAAACACTTATCACAATAGAAAACCAGTGTTTCATTAACCTGAGGATTTGACTACATTTTTGTCATAATATTTTGTAAAACTTTCAGATACAGGTAGTCCTCAACTTACAAACATTTGTTTAGCAACTGTTTCATTTTGTAATGTGCTGAAAAATTATTCCAAGATCACATGATCATCATTTGCATCATCATTTCCAGAGAACTTTTCATAAGTCAATGATGGAAGCTTGATTCTCTTAACAATTGTTGTGATTCACTTCAAAAACTCATAATTTTGGGTGGACTCATTGAATGTCCACATACCTTAACAACAGAAGTTCTCATCCCAAATGTGGTTATGAATCAGCAAATATCTGTACCTCAAGACCCTTTATTAATGGCCAAACATGCTATTCTCTGTGCATATCTCCATAACACCTCCCTTTAAGTAGAATCATAAGAAATTTTGCAAGGAGGGATTTAAAATTCCATTTTAGTTAAAAATCTCTCTTCCTCTCTAATTGCTATCACTCAAAGCTACCACATACATTTTATACCCTAAAAGTGCATCACCAAAAGTTTGTCCATCACATTGGAATTATTTGTTCCTGCAGTGGATGATAAATTCATCAAGTACATGTGGAGTGATATTTAATTTATTTAAAATAGTAAATTTAATTTATGGTTTTTCCAGTCCTCATCTACTATGGCTGGATAGCCACAGCAAGCAGATCAAAGAGTCACTGGCATCTGTCATCTTCTTCTTGACCTTTCACTTTCTTTCAATCTTTTGGCCTTTCATCATTTTGCTTCATCTTTTATTTCCCATTCAAATCATTAATTGATTCATTTACTTTGCATTTTTTTAAATGGCTGCTGAATGGTAAGGAGCTTTTTTCTGTCTTCCCACCAATCTGCTGATTTTGCTGCCAAAGCTGGTTCTTGGGCAGTACTGCTCCCTGGATTTGTATAGGAGCACTTAAGAATGACCCAACAATTTTTGAATGGCCATGGACCCACCTCAGAAGGGACTCTTGAAGATTCCTAAGACTCTGGGAGCAATTGGAAAGTCACTGAGCAAATCCATCTTCCTATCAGCAGTTTCATTTTCTAAGCAAGACTGGATTTTAACCTTTATTGTTTTACTCTGCTTTGTTGTCTTTAAAAGTTGACCAGCTGGTTGCATGCTGATTTATTTCAAACTCCTGCTGAACTCCAGCTGGGTTTTTTTCTTTTTCATTGATTGAACACTGTAAAACACATGTTACTTTGCAACTGTGAAGAAATAGGATTTCTTTGTACTAGTGGTTGTTTCAAACACATTTTCAAATGTTTTTCCCAGCTCTACTACAAGTGTTTGCATACTCTCAGAGCAACTCAGAGCACAAGAAAATATAAATGCAGTTGTACCTAAAACTATCTGTAGATCAGCAACCAGTGATAAAACTAAGCAATTAATTTCACAAATATCTGGAAATTCTTGGAATCAGCATATTTTTGATACAATTCCTATGACAAATCTATGAATGTGATCTAACAATATAGGACTCAGACATTATGGTGTGAAATTCCAGTCATATGAACAAACTGGTTCCTCAACATGGAAGTGTTTTATGCAAAATTCAAGGATAAGACTGGAGACATTTTGCTGTGTAGTCAAAACTATGTGAAAGAGATGAGGTGGATGATGATAATGTTTTACCCCTATCTTAAACATACTTGGGTTTCTAATGGCAGTGTGACTGGCACTGTGAACTGATGCATTTCTAAAAATAATATGAGATATCAATGAAATCTTTAGAGCTTTGATATGACAGATATGAGCACAAAACCATGAATTTCATTATCCTTTCCATTTGCTTCCCTTAGGGCTTTTAATGCCTTTTCTTACATGCTCTAAATATTTTGTTCCTACACTGGTTTTCTCAGAAGACTACAATATTCCACTTTTATAATATCAGTAGTATCAAGCAATAGGACTGACATAATGATGGAAATTATAATGAGATCCCCAGGAAAAAAAATAGAAAAGGAATTCTGCCTTGAAAATCAGAGCCAGAATTTTCATGTATATATATATATATTACCCAGAGAGCACTGTAATGGGAAACAGTAAAATAATTTTAAATCAATAATTTAGAGTACATCGGAAATAGGCCCTATATTGGTTGCAACAATAAAGTTTCTTTAATTTTTATTTTATTTTAAAAATGTACATTCTGCCCTAAAGTGAAATGTTTTCCCAGGCAGCTTGCAAATCATTTTAAAATAACATTTTAAAAAGAAAAGCTAAACATACTGACCAAACATAAATGATTTCT